>CAKNXH010062871.1:66536-129215 GCA_932178445.1 Andricus quercusramuli | reverse complement strand
ACAACTTGGGATCTCGCTCCAAAAAGTTGATTTAGATAATTATAAGTACCCAAAATATTCGGTACGAGTAATTGTCCTTGTGATAGGTGCTCTCGGAGGTGCTAAATTGTCACTGGTTCGTAACCTTAAAGCCATACCCGCGTGCCAAAAATATGCCAAGGCACTTGCGAGATGGATGCAGAAAGCTGTCATCCTTGGGTCGCTTCGTGTCCTCAAGACACACGAGGGTTTCGCCGGCCTGTCGTTGTGATTTCGACGTGCCCTGTGACCACCCATCTCATGGATGTGAGACGTGGCCATAGGTGTATTTTACCGCGGTTCTACTGGGGGCTATTGACATTTTTTTTTTTTAGATGGCAGTTGCTCTTAGTGGTACCCTGCGGTGGTTGTTTAACTTTTTTTTAATTATATATATATATATATATATATATATATATATTATATTGTAATGCCCCAATTGTGCTCCATTATAAATTATTTTTTTTTAAATAGAAAAACTGGTGTGGCATTGTCAGCGCCTCTTTTTAAATAAGGTAGAAAATAAAAATAGGGCAATTCCTGCACGGGATGAAGCACCAGCGGAGAATCACACATGTATAGGCGGGAATCCTTACATTGCGAATTAATGAAATTTCTTAAAGTTCGATGGACGCTATGTTAATACCGTCAGACCTGGATTTAGCGTCGGTTTTGGGGCTGACGGTCGGGCGTCAGAAACCCTCTCAGACACACTGTTGGTCACGCCTGAGTGAGCGCCGCAATCCCCCCGAAACTCCTCTCATCCATCCCCACGGCGCGGTGTCAATTCTCTGAAACGCTAAATACAGGATCGCTAAATCCAGGTTAGACTGTATTTAGTTTATGAGGGTTGTTTGTAGTAATATTGTAAATTGAAATTTAACAGCATATCTCAAATAAAATATTTCACCTGAATATAAAGTTTCGTAACGAAGTCGGGATATCTTTTCACAAAATTAATTTTCAACATCAGCGATGCCAATATGCTTACATTGTTATAGAAGTCAAAGTGAATGACTTCCTTGGCTTGACTTCCTTGGCTTGATTTCCTTGTGTTCTTTAAATAGGCTCATGATAATTTTATTTCCTGCTTTTTTCAGCATGTAATTTATGCCTACTTTTATAAGATATTCGTTACTTCTTCTCTCTAATTTATATATTTCCTTGCCTCTCGCACTCATATGCAAATGTAATAAAATGTAGTTTTTCGTCGTTTCTTCGCAAAGTCCTTGATACTGGAAACTATATAAAGAGAGTGCTCATTGACAACGTCCACTGTACTTTTAACGAATAGGCATGCAACTATCACTCTCCACGCTTTGTGCCATCAGCGCATTTTTATTCATCAAAGCTGATGAAGAAGTGGCTCTACGTAAGTTTACTCGGAGTTTTATAACTAAAGTTATCGGGGTGAAAATATTGTTGTATGCATATAATTCTTTCTTTTTAAAATATTTTTGGTGCAGTCAAAAATCTTATCTATGAAGTGTCCCATCTGGAAACTAAAGAATTTATTGAAGAAGGTAGGTGCGATTGGTAAACATTGCTGCGAAAAATGTTTTTAACATGAATTTGTTGAACCTTTTTTTGGACGTTGGATGTTTTTTGACTTCCAGCATTCTGGACGCGCTACGAAGACCCTTGTAAGGTCCCACAATAGGTGCCCCTTTGTTTGTCACAAAAAAAATTCTCAGTCCGATAACCGGATTGAACTTTTATCATTACATTTTTGAGGGATCTGTGAGGACCAGTTTTTAAATATTTTGCATTGTTAAAAGTATTATGTTAAATACAAATAGCGAAAAAAATGTGAATGTTCACAATTTTAATTTTATACTCTTGTAAGAATCATTTCCCTTATACTCAGTATAACTGGAATTTAATCCATAAGCGTGTATGAAAAAAAACAAAAACATTTTGACTTTTAAAGTTAATTGTTATAAACAAAGTATATAAATATATACGCAGTGAGTACATTTAGAAACAGGAAGAGATCGTTTTCCTTCCAAATGTTTAAACATTATATCGATAGTAATAATCACGGATGAATTTTTGTCATTCAATGTTGATATAATAAACGGGATATATAAATAAATACACTGTGAGCATATTTATATGTAGAAGGAAATCGTTTTTTTGCTTCCAATTACATATATTTAAATTAGATTGACAGTATCACAGTGGAGTGAAAAGAGAGAGATCCTTTTTTTCTGGATAAAATTGAATTTAACGGATAAACATTTGTCATCTATTTGTTTCTTGGATGACAAAAATTCGTCAGTAATCATCACAGTGAATATATAATATGAAAAGTGCACGGTAAAACATTCTTTTTCTTTCTATAAATGGACTCACAGTGCATTGATTTATATAGTTTATTTATAAAATTAACAAACAATTTCGGGCAAAAAATGTTTACGTCAGTTTGAATTCACATCAGTGTCAATGATGACAACTGTCAATAATTAAAAATTATACCCTTGGCTATATAAAAATTAACCAATTTTAAGGCAGAAATATACTTCGAAAACGAGGAGTTCAAACACTCAGAAAAAAACTTTTCTTGGACCAAACAAACTGTTTTGTTGGATATACATATAGCTTTTACGAAGAAGCATTTTGGTTGCAACAACCAAATCTTTTGCTTTGATTAACCAAATCTTAAGCTTGATACTAATGAAATTCTCTCTTAAAGTATTTGCTAGATTCAACGATTTTGACAAACTGAATACAAATTTTGTTGATCTAACTAAAATGTTTTCTGAAATCAACGAAATGCGGTCAACAAAACGATTTTGTTGAATGAAGAAAAATTTTTTTCTGGGTGTGACAATTTGGTTAAATAAAACAAATTTTTGCCGATTCAATAAAATATTTGATTGACCTAACCATTTTTTTTGGTTGAATCAACCAAATACTCCAACTACCAAAAGATTTTGTTGAAATCGCCAAAAAATTGAGTTGGGTCAACCAAATATTTTGTTGTCCATATAATAACCAAATTCTATGGTTGAACCAAAAAAAATATTGTTGATTCAACCAAATCGTTTTCTGAGTGTATTGTTGAAAATTGATTATTGTAATTTCTTCATGGCAGTAAACCATCATAATTCAAAAATTTTGTTTTTCATACACTTCTGCTCATTAAATCTTAATGAAACATTCTTATTATTAAAAAACTTTCACGAGAAAATATTCCTTCGTGGGATAGGGAAGACCACCTTGTTATAGATAATAAACCTACAGCAGATAATAATAATTAATTATAAGCATAAATATACGTATAATAATTATTAAATTAATTATTTTACATACATTAGTATTTTAAATTAATGATTTTCAACTGTAGGTTCAGTATCTACTGCAGGTTAGTCTACCCTGCAGTAGATGCGAATGAGTGACCCTTTCTGTAGTAAAGTTAGAATCATATTGTTATACATTATGTTTACATTAGTTGAGCAGTTAGGGTTTAGTTCTCCGTGCGCGCGAATTTTTTGCGATGTTATATAAATTTGGAAATTTTCAAAATGTTACGCACGGTTAATCATTTAATAATTAGTATTAGTTAGAGAAGTTACAGATGTTCTTATTTTATTTTTAATAACATTTTCTAGGCAGTCAGTCCTAGGGTTGATCTATATATGTTTGCTAATTAAAATTAATTATGAAAGTTTCAAAAAAATTATTTTTGAAAGAACATTTTTGATGTAATTTGGGAAAGAATTTTTATATTAAGGTTCTGGCAGAAAATGCATTTTTAATGGCTTCAAAGAGGGCCTACAGAAGGATTATCAGAGCTCTACGTAGGGCCTATGTATTGGGCAGTCGAGGACACCCTACATGGGGTCTCCGTGGATGAGCATGTCGAAACTATGTTGGCCCTCCATAGTTTACGAACATAGGGCCAACATAGTAAAACGTAATACGGAAAATGAAATTAGGTATTTATAAAAGAGTTTCAATTCTATTCATTGTTAACTTTATTTGAAGTAAAAAACCTTTTGGAGGCTATTTCGGTCATAAAAATGTTACACAACTTAAAACTTTTTGTTGTGAAGTTAAAATTAACATGTTAGTTAATAGCTATTAGTATGTTTTGCAAAACTCAGAAGTGTGAGCGACAATTTCAAATCACATATATTTTACATTCTTACGCGAAGAGGTAGGAGAGAAGAGGAGAAAAAATGAACAAAAAATGTTGCGTGGCAATCTATGAGTATAGGTGGAATAAGTATAACCTATAATGGCATTGAAGAAAATACGTCATCAATTTTTTGTTCTCTGCAATACATTACGCTTGGAATTAATATGTATATAGTCTATACCTATTTCAGTCTCTTGTTGTTTCACCTTCGATTGAAGGCTTTCAAAGCTCCCGAAATTCAGAGCAAAGTTTAGTACATTTTATTTTTGAGAATTATAACTGAAATGTAAAATATATAAGGCGTGCGGCTCTCTTTGCTCGCAAGTTTGATCGCGCCCAGGTAACGATCGTGTTACGCACATCACCCGCATTGTGATTGTATGATTTTCATGTTGTGCGAGCGAGAGTGTCCGTTTCGCCATCATGGTATGATGGTCACGTAGCTGCGAGAGTTATGACTTGCATTTCGTCATCACATATGTCAGGCCTGTCCACTGAACGAGGGGTTAACAACTCGTGAAGTCAGGTGTACACCATTGCTGAAGTCCCTACACGGAGAAAAAAATCGCACTGTTATAGTAGGCTGAGCTCTTAATATTACAGCACGGAACTTGATATGCGAAATTGGTATGAATTCCTACCAATATTGGCATCAGGTTAGACAATTTTAGCATTAAATGGCTCATACCATAAAGAAACTTTGCCTTACTACGGTTGTAAGAAAACCCATCCTCTTAGAGTACGAGTACTCTTGCAAAAGCGATGTTAGGCTACGCGTACCGGTGCTTGCTGTGAAGCTAGGTTCGTAAGTAGGCGTGGCCTAATATCTCTTTTGTAAGAGTACTCATACTCTAATAGAGTGAGTTCTTTACAAATATAGCAAGGCGAAGTTCGAGTTATTTTCGGGATGGATAACGGCTTCAAAAGCATTGAATGAAACCTGCGACAAAAGCATGACTAGTGTTCTTACTATTGTAGCCATATTTTTTTCTCCGTGTAGCGTGATGTCACTTGAACACTGTAAAAACTGGAGATCTCTTTTTTTACGGTATCATTTTTTAGGTGTTCTGTTTTTGAATAGGAGATCTTCATGCTGTTATTTTCAATGTAAAACAAATGAATCTGTGTTCCCACCAGCGGTCTCATTTAGATACCACTCGAGACCTGAAATTAGCCCTAAAATAATACTTTTTTTTACAGTGAAATCACGTGCAGCCACTAAAATCACTTGAATTCAGTGTACACTCCATAGGCCGACTTGTGAACCCCCCGCCACTGAAAGGAAATCGACTCAATCGCTACATGTTTGAGTACGACCACCACTTCCCTCTTCTCAGATCCCGAGGATTGGGGGGTGGTCGCTCTCGTGAAGTTGAATGAGTAGAGGTTGGTGGTGGTGTTAGAATCCCATCTGGCAAATGAGCAATTTTGACGAAATATTCCATCAGTGGACAGGCCTGACATATACTTTCACAAAATGCGACGCACCTTTGACGAACTTGTGAGGGCATCAGAAAGGCAAATAGTTTTAAAAATCTTGAAATATTAATAATATATTATTGACTTTTTAAATTTATAATGTTAAATTTACGGCATTTTCGCACGAGAAATGAATCCATAAGAATCGTCATTTCACGCTCCAGCAAGGTAGCCGGGCTGAGCGCGCGTATTCACGGAACTGAAGGAATTTGTAGAATTCAAGGAATTCATGGAATTAACACAATTTATGGAATTCACATAATTCACGGAATTCATAGAATTCGTGGAATTTAAGGAATGCAAGGAATTTGTGGAATTTAAAAAATGTATGGAATTCGAAGAATTCAAGGAAGTCGTGGAATTAAGGATATCGTTACATAGAATTTTCAAATATCAAAAGAAAATGGTCACAAAAAGTTGAAAATTCTCTAACTTTTTAAATTATCATCCATAAAAGCTGGTTGCGAATTCGACCTTTCTTCTTGGCCCCTGAGAAAGTGTGCGAAATTGCAACCTAACCCGATTAGTTTTCAAAAATGTATTCGGTATACAGACGATAACGACAACGACGACAGACAGACACCATCCTAAAACCTGTCTTTTCGGACTCTGGAGTCCTGAAACGTGGAGATTTAAAGAAATACGCGATAGTCAGTTTACATATAAAACTAATACCTTCTCATTATGATGAGAATATAAAAATACGAATTCCAGACAAGTATTATATTTCAAAAATGACAAGTGTTTATAGTACTTTAGTGTGAAAATGTGGGATATTTGCAGGTCCTGAGTTGAGGCGTTGTAATAGAAATGCCGAAGATTTCTCTTCATGTCTGAGGCTTGCCATTCAGGAAGGATGGCCAACTCTCGTCAAAGGTAGACATCTAAGAACCATATTAACGATTATTTTAATATTATTTGTAATTAATTATTTGAATGTTCACATATTTAGAACCCCAGTTGATAAGTTTGATTTTACCTTCAGAAAATTTATCATAAGGGATGTTTGAACCAAAGCAGAATGTGCTTTTTCAAAATTATACTTTTTACAGGAATTCCTGAACTTGAAATTCCACAATTGGATCCTTTTGTGATCAACTCAATAGAACAGGAATTTCATAACGGCGTCTTGCGCGGAAAGGTGATTGTGAAAAATGCTAGGACTTCGGGTGCTTCAGGTCATCGATTTCGGTCAGTGAAGGCTCATCTTGAGGGGGATAGATTCAATATGGAAATGGAAGTGACAGTGCCAAAAATTCTACTCGAAGGCGACTACAAGGGAGAAGGATTTATCGGTCCTTTTAAGTTCGGTGGGACAGGTAAAATGTCACATTTATTTAATTTTATATTAAGAATAAGGTACATGAAGACTGAATACTTGCAATTTTTAGGTATACTGTTTTTTTAAATTCATATAATATTTCAAATCTATTCTTAGAAATAATGTGTTAATCAGCTGACCTATGTGAAAATCGTCCACTTAAATTTATTCTAAATCCAAGTATTTGAACCTCTTGTCCTCTTCAATTCGATCAAGAGTTCTTTTGAGTTGACCAAGAATCGAACTTTTGAGAACGGCACAAAGAACCGAACTTTAGAGAATGGCAACAAGGTAGGCTTGATGGTCCTGTTTATTAAATTGCGAAGAGGAAGTTCAAAAAATATGTTTGTCAATATGTTTGTAAACAACAGTGTTATTGGATCATTGGAGATAGTTACATCAAAAAGGAGAAAAAATGGAGAAAAAAAGAAAAAAGACAACCAAACCATCTCGCTCTTTTTTCCTTATTATTCATCTGTCTTTTTTTCTATTACTATGTTTCAAATCCGTTTAGGCTTCCATATCAGGATCATTTTTAATAGCCGGCAAGGAAAAATCTTCCAAGGTTGGCCTGGCCCAGACCAGACCGTCTGCTTTCCAGTCTTGACGCTGACCACATGGTCTGGCTTGGGCCCGGTCATGAATGGAACTTTTTTTTTGCTATCCCCAAGTCAGACCGTGTGTTCAGCCGCTAGTCAGCCACTTGGAAAAAACTATTTTTCACTGTAGGTGTATTTAGCTTAGTGGTCGTGCACAATTGCACATACTACGTAATGCGTTTTTCTTTTGTTTATATTGTTGTATCCCTATTTCCTTCATAGAAATTTTATTCTCGTCTTCATTTAAACAACAGAAAAACACTTTACGTATTATGTGCACGACCTTTTGTCAGCGCCAAACTTGGAACAGACCAGACTGCCAAGGTGATAAGAAAAAAGTCTTTGTTTGATAGTTTCATAGAACTCGTAAATTGAGTCTGCTACGGTTATCTATCGATAGCAAAATAAAAAATTTCTCTAATATTATGTACCATTACTTAATGGTGTTTGGTCTCCACTAATTACCCTCGAGGGCTTCGTAGTTACTAACAACTTATTGTTAGTCGATCTTATTTCTACCTCAGGAAGCAACCGGCATGGTAATCCGGGTCTAATTCTGTAAATTTACGAAAAAAGAACCCTCCAGTAGAAATTCTGACTTGGAATGGAATGAAAGCTGCTAATGTGTCCCCTAAGGGTTTACATTTTTCTTGTATCTCTTCCCTATTCCTTCACACACACTCCCACGCACTTACTTGGTGGTGGGCGGGGGACCTACAGTTTGAGGTGGGTTCCGAACCACCAAGAGGAACATCCTTAAGTACTTAGAAAACCTTTTTCTCTCTTGCTAGGCTAGTGTTCATCGCATGGGCCATTAGCTTTCAATGCAAAGTGATTTCCAAGTAAAATGTTGAATGAACAATTGGCTATGTGAAGGATTTCAATCTTAAATTTCAAGTAATCTCCAAATTTTGAAGACACACCACCTGAGGGCCTCCTAATGGCTTTAGGCCCCTAGGCCATTGTCTGTGTTGGCATCATGGTTAATCCGGCACTGCCTGGAATAGTGGCAGTCTGAGGAAGATTTTTAGAACATGTATAATGGTATACATTGTACACAAAACTTAAAATATAACTTAAATTATTTTATTGCGCAAAATGTTATTTTGCATTATCAATATTAAACTTCTATCCGACAGCGCAACACCTTGCCCAAAATTGACTTGGATCGGACAACTTTGAATGAAGCTAGGTCGTGAATAAGATCAATTTAGACGTAAAAATATATGGATTGTATTTTTTTATATTGTTGAAACAGGTCAATTCAATGTTACTATGGAGGGAATTAGTACCTATTTTGGCCTCGAAGGACGCGTAGAGAATGATAGATGGGTCATTGAGCATTTCAAAGTTCTGCCTGAAATTTCGAATATGCACATCTGGTTTAGTGACCTTTTCAATGGAAATCAAGACCTCAGTAAGTACATTTTCCGTAGATTCCTTTGCCTCCTTTAACTCTTAATTTTTTATTGCTTATCTCTCCTGCATATTATTTTAACTCGTTCTTTTATATTCTTTCCCATATGTCCAGTTTTCTTTCAACTAATCAATCTAAACCGTGAAATAATGTTAAAAACTCTCTTCATTTTTTCAGTCCTAACGTTTAGCTTATCTCACTTCATTATTTTCGTTTATGTGCTAAATCAACACGCATTCTAATTTGAAAGAATCTAATCCATCTTATTTAACATCTCTATCAGAATATATTTTTGAATCACCTTGAATATGTGCGCAAAGAATGGGAAACTTTCAAATTATTGGAGAAAGCCGATTATCGTTCCAAACTACAAGCGGAAGGGTGATGGAGGTAATTGCACTAATTATAAAACTATCAGCTTACTGAATACAGCAGGAAAAATATTAACCAAAGTACTTATTGGTAAGGTCATGAATTTATGCTGAGAAGATCATGTGCGAATCAGATATTTAGCTTGCAGATCATAAAAAGAAGTCTGAACGTAGATACAAAAGTTGTCTGTGTCTTTTTTTTATCTGCAAGAAGCCATTGGCAAAGTGGATGGTGTTAAGCTTTGTGAAGTTCTGAAATAGTATGGAATCAATGGTTGGCTTCTAAAAACACTACGAGCAATATATGAAGGTATAGTACAGCTAATGCAAGGCCAAAGGAACAACTGAGTGATTGGTTTAGATGCAAGGCAAGGCATTAGGCAAGGATGCGTTATGTCCTCTTGGCTATTTAATATATACATACAAATGATTTGTCAATAATATGAAATGTCTAAGAATGGTCATTATCAGAAGTTACAATGTGACAAATAAAGCTAAAATTTCAACATATAATTATGTATTTATGTGCTTGCAGCCACTGTGCTGTACAGTAGCGAGAAATGGACTTACCAAGAAAAGGATAGGAGTAACGTGAACGGGATTGAATAGCATTTTTCAAGCTCTATCGTTCTAGAGCAGAGGGACATCTCCAGGTCCAACAGGTGCCGCGTGACCAATCAAGAACTGTGACAACCGAAAACTTAAATTTGAAAAATTCGAACACATAGAATTTTAAGCCGAAATTCGCTAACAGGGTAGAGGTAGCTCGGTAAATACTCTCAACTAACAGGAAAGTTGACTTTTATAAGGAACAACGTTTATGGAGGAAAATCCCCCCAACGTGGAAATCTAAAAATGTTCAAAGTCGATTTTCTCGAAATGACTTTTTTTGAGTTGTCACACTATTATCCTCAATGTGCGATATGTATGGTTAAACGCTAATTATCAAAGTCAGTAATGAGTGAGTTCTCAAAGAATGTGGCGTAGAAGAAATGCTGATTAACAAGGAGTGAAAGACATTCATTAAAATGGTTTAGGCATTTTGCAAGAATGAATAGAGAACGATTGATGAAACACGTGTATTTAGGTACAGTAAATGATAGCGTACCCAGAGGTGGACCGAGAAAAGAATGGTGCAAATGTGTGAATAAGACTCTAATGCGAAATTAAAGATTTATGGATGTAAAAGAAGCAAAAAATGTATGCAAGAACACGGTTGAGTACAGTAAAATTTTTGATAAGAAACGTGTGGCGAGGAATGCCAGACGCCTGAAACGAAAGATTTTGGATACACATATCGACGCCTCCATTCAATATGAGTCTATGTGCTGACAGCACCGTGTATGAGACTATGCGCTGTGTATAATCATAGAGAATAGTCTCATACAGAGCGCTGTTCGCACATAGACTCATATTGAATGGGGGCGTCGATATGCCCCCGTGGAGAGCTTTGATCAGTCCCTAGTGGACTTGATTGGGGTAAAGATACGGGATTATTAGTCAGATTATGTGTGCATGTGTGAACCCTGATGCATGATGGCTTTGTGAAGTTCTTTACCAGGAGTGATTGCTAGAAAGAGAGAGATTGCTAGAAGTTTAAAAAAAAAAGACTTGATTGGCCAATCAAGTTCGAACAACATAACCTGCAACTTCAGTTTCAGGTTAGCCCTGAAGAAATGAGCTGCAATGTTCAAGACACTTCGCAAAATTCGTAGTTTTGCACATGACTGAAACCCTAAACACCTGCTTTTATTATTGCTAGAGAGATTGATCAGCGGCCCGTATCATAGAGGTGGTGTGGGACGAGCATGTTCGAATAAGCAACATACGACTTCTAGCTTGATCTAAAATCTATCCCTTCTCCTGCAAATCCATTATTTACCTTAATGGCAATAGTAAAAAAAAGCTTTGTCTATGAACTCCCTACTGATGGAATACAAGCCTTCTTATTGGGTCGCCATCTCCTCGCATTAAAATTTCTATCAAATACCAAAATATTTGTTTACTCTAATTAAACCACAATAAAAAACACAGAACAATTATTTCTTCTGACCTTTCAGATAAAGCAGCCCTCATTTTCTGCAACGAGTACTGGCCTATTCTCTACCGAGGAATGTTACCATATGCATCGCAATACATGGACAACTACTTAACGGAATTCGCTAACCGCATCTTCTCAAAACTCTCGTTTTCAGATACGTTTCCTAGTGAAAACTAGTGCTAATTGCTTTTTCATAACAATTGATTTTCTAAATCTGAAACTCTTCAAAAAATTGATTTTGTTTCGAGTCAACTGAAATCTCTGTTATTGTTGAACCACAGTTTTAATTGTTGTAAATAAAAATTCTATTTCATATGGGATCTGCAGACAAAAAGTTCTCTGAAAATGAGAATTTCAATTTGATTGCAATACATTTTTTTACATTCGAGTTTGCGTGCTAAGTAATTTGGGTAATAACTTTCTTCTTTTTATTAAAGAAAGTGTGCTGAACAACGTAATTCTTCCATCCTAGGAACTTATACATCACAAGGCATTGTAAACATTTTCACAGTTCCGCGAATTGTATTGATTTTATATTCATTTGTTGCCATTGCTGATAAATTGTCCATCTCCTTGGACAGAAAAGAACAAAAGCATAATTCAAATAAATATCCAATCATATTTGCAATTTATAATGTATTAATATCTTTTTTAAGTATTAATTTATGTATGTTTTCGAATACATTTGTTTCACTATTTGTTTCTTACTATGTAATTGATTGATTACTTACTGATGGATTGCCTCCTTTCATAATTTAAAACTTTGGAGCTTATAGTTTTTGCTGTTGAAAATGTTGGCGCTTATGCTCTTTTGAAATTCTAAACTTTGGCTCGTATGTCCTTTTGGAATTTCCAATTTGACGCTGATGCCATTTTTCTGTGCCAAATGTTAGCGCTTATGCCCTTTTGGAATTCTAAACTTTGGCGCCTATGCCATTTTGCGGTGCCAAATATTAAGCCCTTATGCCCTTTTCGAATTGTAAACTTTAGTGCCTATGCACTTTTGGTGTGTTAAAAGCTGTCGCTTATGTCCTTTTACAATTTTAAATTTTGGCATTTATGGCCTTTTGCCGTGACAAATGTTGGCGCTTATTCCCTTTTGGAATTCTGAACTCAGGCACTTATTTCCTTTTGGTTTTCCAAATCTTTATGCATATATGCTAACGTCGAGCTCGTGCTCCACCAAAGTGCAGACATAATCAAACAATGTAACCCCATAAGTGAATTCGGAAACAACAAAATTCAAATTCGCTGTGAATTTGGTCAAAAAACTGAAATCACTTGAATTTCAAATTTACATGAACGGGAAATAAAATTAAAATGAAATTACACTCAAACATATTTTTCAAAATAAATTGACATCCTTGGCAGGGCCGGTCTGGCGCCAGAATATTTTTCCAGATACAGGGGTGTCGATTCTTATAACACTTTTTCGACAAATTTCGTGGCAAACGTTTTCAGTCTTCTTCAATACGCTGCGTGTAACTATGGTGTTGATATATGTAAAATCTTATTGGTAAAAGGTGTCAACCCTAATATTAGCATGCCTAGAGGCAATACGCCTTGACTTGTTACTATAATCCAAACAAGCACTGATAAGGAAATTGCTTTAGCTGTAGCCGTTGTAGAACTCTTAATAAAATATGGTGCGGATATCAATGCTGAAAATTATGGTAGAGGCACGGTACTTCATCTAATCTGTTCTGGTTAGAATGCTGAACTGACCGAAAAATTGT
The DNA here is from genome assembly GCA_932178445.1 of Andricus quercusramuli. Lineage (NCBI taxonomy): Eukaryota > Metazoa > Arthropoda > Insecta > Hymenoptera > Cynipidae > Andricus > Andricus quercusramuli. Next base: position 116,089 of record CAKNXH010062871.1, on the reverse strand, counting down.
TCAAACTAAAAAACAAATATCAATGCTCGTGTTCAGGCGCGGGTCCAGAGAAGTGTCTTGGGGGAGGGGCACCATCAGAAACTTGTATACACATGCTGTATATATAACTAAAAAGAAGTTGAACAACCACCGCAGGGTACCACTAAGAGCAACTGCCATCTAAAAAAAAAATGTCAATAGCCCCCAGTAGAACCGCGGTAAAATACACCTATGGCCACGTCTCACATCCGTGCGATTGGTGGTCACAGGGCACGACGAAATCACAACGACAGGCAAGCGAAACCCTCGTGTGTCTTGAGGACACGAAGCGACCCAAGGATGATAGCTTTCTGCATCCATCTCGCAAGTGCCTTGGCATATTTTTGGCACGCGGGTATGGCTTTAAGGTTACGAACCAGTGATAATTTCGCACCTCCGAGAGCACCTATCACAAGGACAATTACTCGTACCGAATATCTTGGGTACAGTCGTTCCAGCTCTCTTTTAAGGTCTTGATACCTCTCCTCTTTTTCTTTCTCTTTTGCAGTGATGTTGTATTCGGACGGAGCCGAGAATTCGATCACGAATATAGTTCGTTTCTCGAAGTCTTGGAGAACAATGTCAGGTCTCGAGTGCGCAACGGAGACTGCTGCCCGAAAATCGTAGTTCCAGAAAATCTGGCACTTCTCGTTTCGGACAATTGACTCTATATCCCTTGGAGCGTTCGGCAGGGCAGGGTCGCGACCAACACCGTAAGAGCGACAAAGGTGGTAATAAAGTACTCTTAGGGCCGCACTATGTCTATAGATATACGTTGTTCCTGCGTGGGTCGGACACCCCGATAGTATGTGTTCTAGGTACTCAGCGTGTGCATGCCACGCTCTGCACCTATCACTGGGAACTTCTTGACATAAAATGCGGGCGCGGTATGCTAAGGTGGAGATTACACCGTCCTAGCATGCGAAAATAAAGCCCTCTGTACCTGAATTGAGCCCTGATGATTTGAGGGAAGCAAAAGTTTGCTCCTTCGACAAGGACTGTTCTTCTACATGTCTGTGAAAGTTTCCGTGCATTTGCTTGTCGAGTAGCTCTTGGTGAAATCTTCCAACCTCTGCTTTCTTTACTTCGGCTTTTAGACGTGAACCATCTAGATTGAGTAATGCACTTTCCTCACTTCTGATGTTAAAATTCAGGCCAAGGGTCTCGGCAGCTTGCTCCGCGGCTTTGTAAAGGAACGCTCCTTCGCCAATCATCTCGTGGTTTCTGGACATCTTTAGGAGAGAATCTCTGACATTTGCAACGATGTAAGCTGTACTTAAAACAATTCGGTTATGAAGACACTGGAGATTCAGAAGTCCGCGTCCGCCTTGACGGCGTGAAATGTATAATCGCGAAACTGACGAATTGATATGCAAGCTTTTATGCATATGCATGATCTTACGCATGATGACATCAAGGGCCTTAAGCTCGTTCTTCGTCCATTGAACCACCCCAAACGAGTAGAGTAGATTGGAACAGATTGGAGAATAGATAGGAAGACCAAATTTGTCGAAGAAGATGCTTGTATCTGCTTCGGAGAGACTCCTTCACTGATGTCACGTCCTGAATGCGGCTTTGAGGCACGCCCAGATATGTATAGGTCTCTCCAGTGTTAAGATGTCTAATAACACTTATATCCACAAGCTCAGGGTCCTTGGGAACGCCAGTAATCTTTCCTTTTTTCAAATGAATTTTGGCACACTTGTCCAAACCAAAGTCCATCCCAATCTCGCCTGTGAAGTTCTTGACGATATTTATAGCAGTTTGAAGTTTGCTTTTACTAGCGGCATATATCTTCAGGTCATCCATATAAAATACAATAGTGACCTCATGCTCACGCTGATTAGTGTCGCCACAGAGGTATCCAGGAGAATTTCGTAGTGCGAGAGATAGAGGCAGAAGTGTGATGCAAAAAAGCAAAGGGCTGATACTATCCCCTTGAAAGACGCCCCTCTGGAAGGTGACGTTGTTCGTCGTCAGACAATAATTCCTAGATGAGATGGTAAATCTAGTTTTCCAAAGAGGCATCAATCTCTCTATGCATATCACTATGCGTGGATGTACCTTCAAGCTTTCCAACAGACAGATGATAAGTCTATGAGAGGTTGAATCGAAAGCTTTCCGGTAGTCAATACAGGCCATTCACAGGACGCGCTGATGGACTGTAGCGTCTTTACAGACACACCTGTCAGTCAGCAGGTTCTCTCGACAGCCTGCTACACCTTTTTCGAGCCACGTTGTTCGTACATCTCTCGCTATACAGGCTCAATTCGTCGAACAATCCTGTTGTTTAGGACAGCTGTAAAGATCTTATACAGTGTGTTCAAAAAAGTTATTGGCCTGTAATTCTCTGGTTTGGACAAGTTGCCTTTTTTCGGTAGGAGTATAGTGCGTCCTAACACCAGCCACTGCGGAATGGGCGTCTCCGACTTTAAATATGAGGTGAATATGCGGGCCAAATGTTGGTGTATAGAAGTAAACTTCTTCCACCAAAAGTTCTTGATACAATCTGGTCCAGCACCGGAAAAGTTCTTCGTACCTCTAAGTGCTTTTTTCACCTCTTCGGCAGTGACTGATGGGCACTCCTCCTCAGATTTTATGAGGCTGTCGCAAAACTTCTTGAAGCGGATGGTATTGTCAGTATCTTCTTTCAACTCTAGTGTTTTCGGGATCTTGTACACCTCTGTCCAAAAAGTCTCTACCTCCTTGGGGTTGGGTCAGCGAGAAACTGTTGATTCTCCCTGATCCATCTCTCCCTCTTCTATATCCTCCTCCTTGCGTCATATAACAGCCTTATTTTGTCAACAATATGCTGCTTGATTGTCAGCAGCTTTGACTTGTTTAGTGTGTGATTCAAGGTCCTTAGTTCTTGGGCGAACTTTCGAACCCTTTCCGTGAACGATCTACCAGATGTTATGTAGTCAATCACACATTGAACACGGGATGCATTCTGTCTTGCCCATCCAAATTTCTTGTTCAGTTGATGCAAGCGTCTTCTTGTCTTTTGATCCATCGCCGGTTTCAGCCTTCGATTTGAATCAGCCAAAGCTCTCGCAGCACCATGAACTGAGCAATTGATGGTCCAGAGGGCGGACTCTTGCGAGATATCTCCACGAAGAGAGGCATCCATTTCAGCCAGATGTTGGGGCTTAAGAGGAACTTGCATGTTGATGTTCCTCCTTGTACTGAAATTGCAATCATCTTCCATAAGGTGCCTGCTTTCTGCGGTTGGTCTTAATGTTGTTTCATCTTCGTCTGCAGCTTGTTCAAGCAGCGGTTGAGGAAGCGTTCCGCGTACATATCCATTTTTCCGGAGGTAGTCGGCTTGATTTCGCAAGGTCTGATGCGAAACGTGCTAAAGCTCTGGGTGTTTCTGGCACCACAGTGTATGCATACGCGCCATAAAGCCTCCGCGAACAGGGATAATGCTGGCATCGTAGCAGTCTAGCACGTCATTTTCAAGTTGATCCGTCCACTCAATGTGAACGTTTCGCCGGTTCGTCGTCGTGTTTCCATCTAAATTATTTTCAGCACCCCGAACTCTAGGATGATCGGCATTGTTTGCCGATCTATTGTCGGGTGCTCTGCGAGTTCGATAGTTTTGAACCGTGTCTACAACATTTTGGTGGTTTGGTGGTTTCATTGTTGTTCCCACGAGCAGCTAGGGAAAGGGTTCGTCCATCCTTGTAGAGCCCCGTGTGCAAGGATAAGGCTGATACTCTGAGAGGTCGCCGGTATCCCAGAGTCACCGTTAAAGACACCTCACCCAGTTGCCATTCAGCTTTCGGCACGGTTCTTACGCCTTCGCCTTGGGGTTATTCCTTCGGGACCATCCCTGGACAATTTTCCGCAACTGGATATTAATTATTGTAACCATATTCAGCAGAAACCCTTGGTACAGGGACCCTCTATCCGCAACCCGAGGACGCGTTCAGTGGTGGCGGATTTCAGCCGTAACTACACCTCACGACTGTGAGATAAGTGGTTACAATATGCGATGGAATCAATATAATTATCTGGCAAACGTTTCGTGCGCCTTGAGTACACGGAGCGACCCAATAACGGCCACCTTTTGCGTTTTCCTCGCAAGTATCTCAGCCCTTTTTTGAAACGCAGGGATGCTTTTCAGGCCATTAACCAGTGAAAACGTGGCACCTCCAGGAGTACCGATGATCAGGGCGACTAGCTTGACAGAACATTCCGGGTGTAACCGTCGCAACTCCCTTATAAGGTCTTCATAACCCCCTTTCTTTTCATTCTCCTTGGCTGTGATTTTTTTGTCAGCTGGTGCCGAAAATTCAATAACGAACATGGTTCGTTTCTCGAAGTCAAGGAGGACTATGTCAGGCCTCGAGTGCGCAACAGAAACAGCTGTCGAGAATATAAAGTTCCAGTATTTGCGGCATTTCTCATTTTCGACAATTGACTCTATTTCCCTAGGAGCGTCTAGCGGAGTGGTATTAAGGCTAATGCCGTCAAAGTGACAGATATGGGAGTAAAGTACTCTTAGTGCTGCGTTGTGCCTTTGGATGTACGTCGTTCCCGCATGAGTTGGGCAGCTACATAGTATATGTCCTAGATGCTCTGGGTGCGCATGGCAGTCTGTGCACCTAACATCAGTAATGTCTTGGCTTAAAATGTGGCGACAATATGCTACAGTGGAAATAACAACGTCTTGACACGCCAATGTGAAACACTCCCTGCCCGACTTCAATCCGGGCGATTTAAGGAAATCAAACGTTAGCTCATACGACATCGACCGATCCTTCAAATTTCTGTGGAAGATACCGTGCGTCCTGTCGTTGAGAAACTGTTCGCGGAAGTTTTCTTCCGGTGCTTTTTAAAAACCCTCAAACGGCACACTACTGCAAATTCACACCAGCAAAAATTTCAAAGCGCTGCTATTCTTTCTCGAACTGTTTTTGAGGTCCTTCTCCGCTACATTAAATATGTCTATACCCCCACTAAAACGCCACGAGTAAACAGAGATTCATTCGCCTGCGAGTACCCAAGTGATTCATTGCAAAAGTTTTAAGTGGTGCAAGTTCGCACTAGTGTGCCGTTAGAAAGTGCTAAGTCGTGTTCTGTGAAAAATTCTAAAACGTTGTTCCTGTGCCTGAAACAAGATGATTGAGAAAAAGGTAAGTTAATTCGTTTATAAATATGTCTATAAATAAAAATAAACATTATGAACAATAATAAATAATATTTCATGTGCCAGTAAAAATATTGCATAAAGAGCACACATTTTACAATTGAAGGGTCGGATCGAAGAATGGGATGTGCGCCTGATGGCTTGAAACTGCCCCTGAACGTTATGCAATTTCCCGACAATCTCGCTTGTCCCGTTCGCCCGTCTTTACATTAAGAAAAAAGGTACCAATCGTTGATTCTCAGAGAACTTCCAGTGAGAAAGTTGTTCCGTAGGGATTAGCGAATAAATCCGCGCAAGCAGCATATTATTTCGTTTTGTATATCACAAGATATCTTTGAGGTAAGCGTGTAAAATTTTCAACATTTTTCATAAACAACCTATTTGCAGTAACGGCAACTCTTTCCTCAGCGCGCATCATTTCGTTTTACTAAGCTCGTGATATCTTGTGATATACAAAACTTTTTTTTAATGTAAACACGGGCGAACGGGACATGCGGGATTTTTGGGAGATTGCACAACGCTCGGGGCGATCCAAGCGCACGTCCCATTCTTCGATCCAGCCCTTCATATTACTCACTATTGTTAGACTCTAAATTGGTGTAATATTTTTTGAACAATCTTTTGTTTTTTCATATTTCAAGAATGGCGGAGGCAGGACGTCATCACAATTTGCGAAATTCCAGGACTTTCCTACAGGCATTAGCAGGGGAGTCTGAAGACGATGTGAGTGGTAACCTCACGTACAATCCTTCTATCAAAAACGTAGCAAGCGATGCAAATACTCCGCTAGAAGCTTTTCGTGCATTGTTCAGTGATAATATATTAGAAAACATTGTGACTCGTACCACCGAGCAAATTACTCGTGAAGTGATACTTCTAATGGCCGAAGGTAATTAGAATCAATCATACTATAAAGAAATGAACAAAATTAAATTAGAAGCATACATCGTTTTTTTATGCGCTTTTCAAAGAAAATAAATTATGTCTTGACGACATGTGGTTAGAGGTATTCGGACGTGGGATATATTTGTATTTGTATTTATTTGTGAAAAGTCCCTAGGGCTAGACAGCCCTATAAGGAACAGGTGATACATATTAACACAACAGAATATGGTATCGTTCGGTCGGACAATTAATAAAAAATAAAAATTGCTATTTAAGAAGAATACTGTACATAAGCGTAAGTAAATATACATAATTGAAAGAAAATAGATACATTCACAAGTTTATATCCTTTCACGGAGTTTGGAATGTGTCGGTTGATCTTTGTCAATAAAATAAAAGAGATTAAACAGATAACGCGGGGCTTCATTAGTAAACAGACTATAAAGCAAGTTACACATATGAAATTGTCTTCTCTTGGTAACGCTAAGATGTCCTGCCTTTCTCTGCATAGAGTAATATGTTCAGGTTTAGGGATGTTATAGATGAACCGAATGCAAGCATTGAGCGCACGCTCAAGTCTGACATTTAGCTCATCAGTAACATCATCATATACCACGCAGCCGTAGTCAAAGAAAGGAAGTATGAGGCTTTTAAACTAGGAGGATGCTGATAAGGTCATGGTTTGAAAGGAATGAGATTGATTGTTGAGCGGAAGAAAGCACTTTGTCTAAATCGTCGACAATCACTACTGATGACTACTGATTTTAAATATTTAGTTCAGTTGTTGGCGGCATTCAGATTTGTGTTTAGGTCGCCAGTAAGTGCAATGTTATTATAATTAGGTATAAGATCAAATATATCAGTCTCAAATTCCCTACAATAGGACGCATTAGGAGGTTTTGTAGATCACACCCACTAGCACACTGCCACGTGGTGACGATATCTTGATAAAAAGATATTCTTCAGTAGGGTGATTGGCGAAAGGACTGACTCCCACCTGCACACCCTTCAAACTGTCATTAATGTAAAGACAGACCCCACGCCCTCTTTCTCATCTCTATCCCTTCGGAAAAGTGTGTAATGGTCAAGTGCTGTGAGACTCGAGGGTATGTTAGGCGTAAGCCAGGTCTCAGATACGGCTATGATATGAAAGGAACAGGACTTGAAGTGATGTTTGAATTCATGGTAATGGGCAAGTAAGGACTGAGCATTCACGTGGAAAATATTTAAGGTTTCCATTCAAAACGGCAAATGGATCAAAAGGATGCAACGTTTTGATACCTATATTCATGATCAACTTGATTCGAATTTCGAGATCAATTATCTCTCATTAAAATTAAACTACTCAACATATTATGAAATTATTGAAACCTCTTACCTGAATGATGAACAATAAAAACCGCTTGAAATTTAATTGTTAATCAAATTTGGAAAAAAATCATTTACTTAGTCCGTTTATTAAAGTTTATGATTGTTCAGGTTGTGGATGTTTGTTTACAAATGTCAGTAAATCTCGATCGAGGATCGATTATCGATTTGCAGAACTTGCATTTGGCTGAAAGGAATGTTTTTCGAAAATCATCAACTTGCAGGGCGTTTAGAACTGAATTTTAATTACCTTGATGATTTTTCGAAGGAATTGTCATTCTAAGAAGTGAACCTGGTAGTCCAGGTGCTTGAAATACCTACATTTTTCCCGAAGAAGATGTATTCACGATAGAAATTTAAGATTCTTTAACCGTTTTTCAAAGGTTTTTCGAAGATACTTGAAACTCCTCGACGTTTTCTCCAAGGTCTCGTCCCTCTAAGGAGTAACCTTCGTGTAGTCCAGGCATTCAGAGAACATCTCCGAAGAAAGAGTATTCATAATAGAAATTTAAGATTCTTCTAAGAAGTGAACCTGGTAGTCCAGGTGTTTAAAATATATCTTTCTCAAGAAAGTTGTGTTTATAACTGAAACTCAAGATACCCTCATGGGTTTTCGAAGGTCTCGTCATTCTTACGAGTAAGCTTGGTAGTCTGGGTGTTTAAAATACACCTTTATAGAGGAAATTGCATTCGCAACTGAAATTTGAAACATTCTAAAAGGTTTTTGAAGGCTTCGTCCTTCTAAGAAGTAAATCTGGTAGTCCAGGTATTTACAATACATCTTCGAGGAATGTGCGTTAAGAACTGCAATTTTATTCACCTTGACCTTTCTTCCAGGGTCTTGTCGTTCTAGGATGTGAACCTGGTGGTCCAGGTATTCAGAAGACATCATCACAAAGGAAGATGTGTTCAGAACAGAAGTTTAAGGCACCCTAACCGTTTTTCTAAGGTATCGTCGTTCTAGAAAGTAAGCCTGGTACTCCAGGTCTTAAACATACATCTTCCCTTACAAAGTTCCGTTCAGAACTGAAGCAGGAGGCACGTTGGACCCACGAGGTCATTAAAAATTTCAGTTATAAACACAACTTCCTCGAGGAAGGTGTATTTGAAACATCTGGACTACTGGATATAATTCTTAGAATGATAAGACCTTCGAAAACCGATCAAGGTGTTTTAAATTTCAGTTACGAATACAACTTTCCGAAGAAAAATGTATTTTAAACACCTGGACTACCAGGTTTACTTCTTAGAATGACAAGACCTTCGAAAGTCCATGAGTTTGTCTGAAATTTTATATATGAACACAACTTTCTCGAGGAAGGTGCCTTTTAAACATCTGGCCTATCGGGTTTGAATCTTAGAATGGAGAGACCTTCGAAAACCGATCAGCGTGTTTTAAATTTCAATCACGAATGCAGCTTCCCCGAGGAAGATGTATTTTAAACACCTGGACTATTGAGTTTACTTTTTAAAAGGACGAGATCTTCAAAAAAAGATCAGCGTGTCTTAAATTTCAGTTATTGAAACACCTCTCGAGAAGGATGTACTTAAAAAGCTGCTGGACTACCAGATTTAATTCTTAAAGTGACGAGACCTTTGAAAAACGATTGGCGTGTTTCAAACTTCTATTACGAGCACAACTTCCCTGAGGAAGATGTATTTTAAACACCTGGACTACCGAGTTTACTTCTTAAGATGACGAGACCTCCGAAATCCCATGAGGCTGTCTAAAAATTCAGTTATGGACACAACTTCCTCGAGGAAGATGTATTTTAAACACCTGGACTACCGGGTTTAATTCTTAGAATGACGAAACCTTGAAAACCCGATCAAGGTGTTTTAAATTTGTGATACGAATACAACTTCCCGAGAAAGATGTATTTTTAAAAACCTGAACTACCGAGTTTACATCCTAAAATGACAAGAGCTTCGAAAACCCATGAGGTTGTCCGAAATTTTAGTTGTGAACACAACCTCCTTGTAAAAGGCGTATTTTGAACACCTGCACTATTATTATCAATGCCACCAATCATTTTATGATTTTAATCATTATTTTTCAACTCCATATAAGTCTCTGTGTTCAGAATAACATTTTAAAAAACCGCTTCCTTTCGCGGTCAACTTTCACAAACCCATTCTTGTCATTTTGTTTTGCATGCAGATGCTGGAACGCCCTGAAGTTGTGCTCATTGATTTTTATTGATCCTCTAAAGCGAATCATATTAAGCTAAATCCTAGATCAATATATCTGCAACAATTTGATACCCCAAGTTATAGTGTGACTTTAAAAAGTCGATAAATCCTTTCCATAACATTAAAGTCAAAGAGACAAAGAACCAACAGAATCCAGTTATCATGATTACAATTGCAAACAGTGAAAAATACACATAAAAAAGTAAAAATTATCAATTCCGTAAGCGCTATAATACTTAATATATAGAAATAGTGCATAGGAAGGGTAAATTTGCAGTGATGGTGCGAAACTAAATTAGCGCAGTGATACACACAAAAAGAGATTGCAAGTTGTTTTTTATGTTCACAATGGACAATCTCCAGAGCAGCCAGTATGCAGTAAACAGGTATATAGCAAGAGAAAAGAAAAAAGTTGCGTACTAGGAAAAAAGAACATAATCGAATAACCTTATTTTGAAAATTCAGATAGGTACAATGTGAGAAATTCAGAAGTATCGAAGTAATCAGAGTTAATAGAAGGTAAAGAGCAGTAATCAAAGACGTATATTTACCAATATATAAGTAGCATATCAAATAGGGTACAGCTAAGATTGGAGAGGAGAAAATCAAAAAACATAATTCAACAGACTGTATGTTCGACAAATATATTCTAGGCGAACCGTCCTTTTTTCGACAGAAAATTTTTACGCCGGAAATCCAAAAATATTTGATCTTTCCCTCTCTGCGAAGGCCAAGAGCAATGGCATACATTTTCCTGTTTAGTGAAGTGAGCGCCTCACGGAGGTAGATAAAACTTTTCTCGTTGTCTACCTATCCAATGTTTGAGGTAGAGAAGTCTCTCTTAATCTTACGTCTCTCGATAAATTTATCCCATATTTCTTGTCTGCAGAACTTGGCTATGATGATCGGAGGGGGGGGGGGGGGGGGATTAGTCGGAGAAGGCGCCTTAATTATCCTGTAGAACTTGACAACGTCATCCTTTTGAAGAGTAACGTCGAGAGCTCTGGCGATAGAGTCCAAGGTGGCAGCAAGGTCCTCATTGGGCTTCATGGGGAGACCATGAATTTCCAGCCTAGCATGCAGCGCCGCTTGTTCATTGGCATTTACCGCGTGCTCCAATGTAACCACTTTGGCTTTCAATTCTTTAGCCTTCCTCTCTCTTGATGTCATCAATTTCCACCACTTGTAGTACGGAACCAGTTTCAAGTGTGTTAATACGCTCGTTATTCAGACTGACTTCCGACTTGATTTGTGTAAGGGTGGAATTTAATTTTTAACTCAATTCTTGCTGTCGAGTTTCAAATTCGGTAAGTCTTGTCAAAATCTCGCGTGACTGCGCAAGCGCCTCATTTTGTCCGTCGGAGACCACCTTACGCAATGCAAGAATTCAGCAAGACCAGGGGGTAGAGGTGGTACCAGTGGGCAACAATTGTAACATCTCTGGATTATTTTAGGCGGGGAAGGTCGATAATTTTGAATGCAACAAATTTAAATTCACCAAGAACACTGTTTATTCAAACATAAGTAAAAGGGGTAACGATGACAAATACAAAAATATTGATCTCTGCTCGTTAGCTAGGTACAAATCAATCTGCTGCCATTTTCTGAGACTGGCGGAAAAGCGCTCGCTTACGCACCCCCAACTTTCCCACCTTCGATTTTCTTAGCGAATGGGATTCGAGTTACGGGGGCTGTCAGACCCCAAGAGGCGTACAGATTGCGTGCGCATGTACTCCACGTGGACTTGCAGTTTCGCGTTCGCTGGGGGTCCTGGCGACAGTCTCAAACACCTGGGTCAGACAAAATTCGAAAGACCTTGTTTTTCAAACTCTCTCTCTCAAAGGTTCTTGCACCGTAATAAAGGCTTAACTGTACAAAATACAAAACTTAGGAAAAGGGCAGTAAGGATATAAATTTAGCGATTCTAATTCTATGGTTACTTCTCAAATTCTAAGGCAGAAAGGTTCGGTTTTCTGAATTTGGCGATAAAAGACCTCTCGGAATCGTTGAGTTTACAATTTTTTCAAACATTTGCTTTTTAATCCTAGGGTTTAGCTTCAGCTCAGGAAATCTAATAAAGTTTACAATCGCAATATATATTTTCTAACTAAATTTCTAGTCGCACACATTTCCTAAAATATAAACATAATCTCTCGGATCTCGCACGCATGTGATTTCAAATTGCCCGCCTTATATTGCTTGTTAAGATCGCCAAAAGGAGCGATACATGTCATATGTTACACCTTTTCCCTTATCAAAAAGGTGTTTACATAAAACACCTTTTATACTATGCTAATTACAAAATACAATTAGATGAAGATTTTATTGAATGTTGATGGAGGTCGAGGCCGAGGGGGATTCGAACGGTAAGAAAGCGCGCTTGATCTTATTCATATGCCGAATCAAATGTTTACTAGGGCCTTTTTTTAATTCTACGTTTAAATCGTTGAATATTTTGGTTAGTGGAAAGGGACCGTCATATTCGTCGTCGAATTTCGAATCCTTTTTATCCTTTAGCACATATACATACCCGTGCAGAAATCGCCAAGTTTCTTCCCGGTTCCAGACTTGGGCCAGGCTGGGGGCCCCTAGCCTGGATCTAGCTCGAATTTTGCAATGGCCCGAGCTTGGGCCCAGCTTGTGTCAAAGTTCCAAAAACTGACGACAGATGGCGTAGTACTATTCTCTTTGTTTACTCATTACTTGCGAGTGTCGAGTGTGAATCTTTACAAAGTGGCAAATTTGGTATAAATACAAATTCGTAAACTATCTTAACCAGTAATTTGAGTGATAGATTCAGACAAACTGAACTTATAAATTTTGTATGAGTGATTGAGAATAGTGGTGATGGTGTTGATTGATGATGGTCGATGAACAAAATACAAATCATCATTGAAATCAAATTGATAAAAATGCCTAAGATAAAAAGCACTCTAAGAGTCCGGAGGCATCGAGCACTCGGCAGTATCTCATATTTACGCGGTGAAAGTGCAAGTAAGTTCTTATATTGATTCTAAATAATATTTTCACATTAAGATAACAAGTAACTTCTAACCCCAAATTGAGACAACTTTTTCGTCGAATTATCAAGTGCAAATATGTTGGTTATTTATGTAATGATGTTTAAGACTTTAATTTGTAAAACAAATATGGCGGACGTAAATTCAAAAATTATAGTATATAGATGATGATGACGCAGAAAGGTGTTAGAAATTTAGGACGCGCAAATCGAATGAGTGACTTTTTGAATTGACGTTTTGATTTTTTTTCGATTTTTAAATATTACATATTCATTTGTTAACTTCAAATTTGAATAAAAAATATTTCTCCTTAATTTCGACTTTTAATTTAAAAATTAAAAATGGCTAGGAATCGATAATAAACTAAAGCCAAGCCTGGGCCAAGCTGGGCGATCGAGCCTGGCAATATAACCTGGCCCTGGCCAGATTTGGCGTTTCATTCAAGCTTGGCCCAGGCTAGATCGCCAAGCCAGGGCCTAGTTTTGCCAAGCCTGGGCCCTGTTTGGGTCATGCCCAAATTTCTACACGGGTAATCGCCTACTTTAAAATCTTGTTTGTTTACTTTCCGATCATAGTATTTCTTACACCTTTTCTTCGCGATATTTAATCTTGCCCTGACCCGGGATTCTGTGTCCGACAATTTATTCAATAAATTGTCAATTACTTGGACATACGTTAAAGGGATTTTTTCGTCTGCGAATTCAGATGGAATTCGCGCTTTACGTACGTATATAACCTCGTGGGGAGTGACACCGGCAGAGGCGTGGACAGCTGTGTTAAAAGAAAATAATGCAAATTTGAGCCAATCGTCCCAGTTAGATTTCTCGCAAAAATGCCTGAGATATTCTAAAAAACAATGGTGACTCCTTTCTAAGGATCCCAAAGATTGGGGGTGATAGGCGGACGATTTATATATTTTTATTTTTAAAATCTTCGCAAGGTTTTCCATAATTTCTCTGAGAAAATTGGAACCTTGATCCGTTTGCATTGATTCCGGACAACCGCAACGACATATTACGTCTTCTGCAAAAGCAGTAGCTATGGTGGGGGCGTCTACTTTCGCAAGGGGAATGGCTCCGGAGTATTTTGACGAATTATCTTGCCACGTAAGCATGTACTCGTTGCCTTTATCTGTAACAGGCAGGGGTCCTACGATATCCATCTGTATCTTCTCGAATGATTTAGAGGGAGTGTCCGTAATGACCATAGGTAGCTTTGTCTTGACGCGAACTAGTTTTTTTTTGACATGAATCGCATCGCTTAATGTACTCGTGAATATCAGTCTTCATGTTCTCCCAGTAAAACATTGAGCGAATTAGATCATAGGTTTTATTCTCGCCTGTATGACCACCCACTACGGAATCGTGATGTTCCTTCACAATTGCCGCGTGCTCGGATTCTGGGGGAGTTCTAATATCACCATTGCAAACTGTTATGCTGAAATTTTCTTTACCAAAATTAATTCTTAGCAAATTCTCTATTTAAGACCAGGAGAATAGAATTTATGCCGTTGCCAGACTTAGCGATGCTAAAGGTTCGGATTCCACGATCTTGTAAGCCCTGTTTCAAAGTTTTCATTGTTTTTTCAATGATAATTAAGAGAGTTTTCGCATCAAAAGTCGATTTAACTACAAGATTAAAGATCTGGAACTTCTTATATGGGACTGAAACGATTTCGTGTAATTGTGGTTTCTGGCTCTTTAAATATTGTACATTTATAGCTTTAAAATCCAGCAAATCCCTATTGACGTTACTTGTTAAAACACAGTCGGCAGAGATGAAGTTTATTGAATTATCGTTTCTCATAAGGAGTCTATCCGGACTAAAGCTTATTACTGGGGCTAAAATAGGTCTTATTTCTGCGTTTCGAGAGGAAGGGATTTTGGGATATTCGTCAGGCTGCGCATATCGTCCTTTTTTTGCTTGTTGGTTATTGTCGATGTCACTGTCTTTCTTTTGTCCTTTCACTGTCTTGTCGTCAGAGTTACCACCAGACAACAATGCCGTATTTCTGTGCCTAACGGCACCTACGAAGTTCCGCCACCCTATCGCGGGACCACCTTCTCCTCCTCCATCACTTTTAAATGCCATATTACTGTCCCTGTCGGCACCTACGGACTTCCGCCACCCTATCGGGGGCCCACCTGTTCCAGCACTTTCAAATGCCGTATTACTGTCTCTATCGGCACCTACGGACTTCCGCCACCCTATCAGTGGCCCTCCTTCTTCCCCACTCTCGTTTTCACCCTCACTAGCTGTCATGAACCTGTCGTCATCGTCACTTTCAGTCTCAGAATTCGTATCAGTAGTAAGATCGTCAGTTTCAGGTCGTTCGGTGCAAAGAAAAACGCGTTCAATCGGATATTCATTGAAGGGAGCGGGATCGTTGGGAGTAATGGAATGTGCATCGGGTGGGTGATCATGCACGATCAGCACACGAATATCACAACCTTCGGGACGGTCGGGAGAGGGTTGAGTTTTGGAAATAGGTGGATTACGGGATAAGGCGTCTGCGTTAGCGTTGATTCTACCTGGTATATATTTTATCTCATATTCGTGCTCACTAAGCTTGATTTTCCAGCGCGCTAATCTAGAAACAGGGTCTTTAAGATTATGGAGCCAAATTAGGGGTTGGTGGTCAGTTATAAGGGTCAATTTATGACCGTAGAGATAGGGCCGAAAATGTTTTACGACACATATAATTGCGAGCAATTCTTTTTCCGCAGTGGAGTAGTTGATTTCGGCGTCATTTAGGGTACGAGATGCATACGCTACGGGCAGGTCCTTTCCGATAGGCCCCTGGCTCAGAATTGCACCTAGCGTGTAATTAGAAGCGTCGGCAGTAACGATGAAGGGACCAGAAAAGTCAGGGTACTGGAGGAGAGGTTCATTACAAAGAATGTCTCGAAGCTGGTCAAACGCGTCTTGCTGTGCTTGAGCCCAAAGAAAAATGCCATTTTTTTTTAAGAGAAGGGTTAAAGGCTTACTGATTTTCGCGAAATTCGGGATAAACCGTCTGTAATAGCCACACATGCCCAAAAACTGTTTCACATTTTTCCTTCCTCTCGGTTGAGGAAATCTTTCACGGCTTCAACTTTTCCTGTGTCAGGCTTCACGCCGTCTTCAGAGATAATGTGTGCTAAATACGTTATCTCTTTACGTAAAAACTGACACTTTTCGGGTTGAAGCGTGAGTCCGGCTGTTTTCAATCTACCCAAGAGTCGCTTTAATTTTAATCCATGTTCTTGAAGAGAATTCGCGTAAATAACAATATCGTCCATGTAGACGAAAAGTTCGACACCCTGCAATCCACAGAGAACTCGATCCATGAGCCTCTGAAAGGTTGCAGGTGCATTTTTGAAGCCGAATGGCATCCGGGTAAATTGAAAGAAACCGTAAGGTGTCATGAAAGCAGTCTTATGCTTATCTGCCGGGTCCATCGGAATTTGGTGAAAACCCGAAGCGAGGTCAAGAACGCTAAAATACTTCGCCCATCCTAACTGGTCCAAA
This sequence comes from Andricus quercusramuli, assembly GCA_932178445.1. Lineage (NCBI taxonomy): Eukaryota > Metazoa > Arthropoda > Insecta > Hymenoptera > Cynipidae > Andricus > Andricus quercusramuli. The sequence goes on along the minus strand of CAKNXH010062871.1, from coordinate 99,940 downwards.
ATGTCAGTAATATTCGGGAGAGGGTACGCATCTTTAATGGGTTTTTCGTTCAGAGCTCGAAAGTCGATCACCATACGCCACCGCTTATTCCCGTGGGAATCGACTTTTTTTAGGAACAATCCAGATTGGCGAATTATATGGCGACTCAGAGGGTTCTATGCCCCCATAATCAAGACAGGTGTCGACATTATTTTTTATTTCGATTCTATGCTCAGGAGGGAATCGATATTGGTGATTATTTATAGGGTCCTGATCCGTCGTTCTTATTTTAGGGTTTAGGACGTCAGTGGCGCCTAATTTATCGCCCGTCAGGAGGAACTGATAAGTATAACAGCTGACATGTTCAAGAATATGTCTCTGTTCTTCGTCCGTCAATTCCTCTAAATTTGAAGTTTTTATTAATTCGGTCATTCTTTTTGCATGCATTTCCCGCTCTTTTTTACTAAGATCTTGTTTATCAGCGACACGTGGGCTAGGGTTTACGCTTTCAAATGCTTCCAATTCGACGGAGGGAAGGGTTAAATTCACATCTTTTGTAGTAGCGTTAATACAAAAAATTCTAACGAATCCATTTTCTTCGTTAGCTAGTATTTCTCCTAGGAAGATTCCGAAACCAGCGTCGATGCGCCGTAGATAACCTTCCTTTCGGGAGTTTGGTGCTACAGGAAGTGAGATCAATTTTCGTGTGCGAGCGGGTAATCTGACTGTCGTGTGGGTTACGAGAGGAACTGATTCGGAACCCATAGTCATTTTACCTTCGGAAAAGAGTAAATTAACGCGGTGACTACGAACAAAAGGCATTCCGATCAATCCATGTGTTTTCACAGGAAATCCATTAGGTACGACATGAAAGATGGCTTCCGTGTCTTTTATTTTTATTTTCATTTCACCGAGGGTTTTCACGGGGGTAGAAGTTATGCCGAATAAATGATAAATTATTTCTTTATTAACTGGAACATGCCTTTTAATGAATTTTCTTTTGATTAAATTCAATGGAGAGTCTGTGTCAACAAGTAATTCGGCACCCTCATCCCTAAAGCCTTTCCCTCCTATATTGACAATGGGACATGATTCTTTGTTTTTATCGCTGATTTTTAAAACAACGCTTCTCATCACTGACGCTTCATCATATTCGAACTCGAAATCGCGCCTATCTATCGAGATCCTTCCTTGCTTAAATCCTTGCTCGCGTTTTTTGAGAATGACGAATTATTAGGTCTATTGCGACATGCATCGAAGGAATGGTCTATTTTTTTACAAAAATTGCAATAAAGGAGCGGGAGCTCTCTCGTAATGCTTTTTTTGGACAATCACGCGATAAGTGACCCTCCCTACGACAGTTGTAGCATTCTTTCGAAGCACGTTCATTTGGGCATTGTCGAGAGTAATGTCTCCTCAGCGCGAGTATGCGCAACGCTGCGCCCTGGATGATAAGGAGCTCTGCCTTCATTATGCGAAGAATCTTTTGAAAAGACTTTAAAACCTGAACTTTCGTTTCCTGAATTTCGGTTTAAGCTCCCGCGGTGCTCGACCTCCCATTCCGCGGTAATCGCGATATTGATAGCTTCCTGTAAGCTCTTTGGATTTTTACGCGTGACTAATTTCTATTGAATCTTTAAGACCGCGAATAAAACTTTGCACAGCGGACTGCTGTGTGGTGTAAGTTAGACAGGACACAATATCACGAGGGTACTCTTCATCCAACGCCTCAAGGGTGCTATTTAAAATGCCACTTACGCGTACGCCGTATTCGTGAACAGACTCGTTTTGTTTCTGGGCCACATTGGAAAGCATTGCCTGTAATTGATTAACATCTTTGTGGCCAGAAAACGCAGATTTTTAATCGGACAAAATTTCGTCTATATCGTGAAGTTCCGTATTTTGCAAAAGTGCGTCGGCATTACCAACAATTCTCACGCGAATCGCACGCAAAAGTAAAGGCCTTTCAACTGGCGCGGTACAGTCTCGAGCATATTTACAGTCTCTTATGAAGGTCTTGACTGGCATATTGTAACCGTCAAAACTTTGCGGCAAAAGCTTTAACGCTGTTTGTAAATTAATAAATGGGAGGTTGCTTGATGAGAACCGTGCATTATCTATCGCTTCATTGCCCCGAGTAGTTACCGGCAATCGAGGAAGGTGCATTTCTAAGGGTTCAGGCCTAGGCCACGATTGTCTAGAAGTCTCGTCGTTAAAAATCGGAATGCTTGAAGAGCTAGAGGAACCTGTCTAAGGATCATGTGTGGGCCTTACAGAAATAAGACCTTGCGAGTTAGGCTTCTCGACGATTACAGGAAGGGCCACAGGGTTAATCTCTACTTCTTCCTCTATCCAACCGATATTCTTCCTAGAGTTACTCATTTTCGTTCATACTTTTCTTAATTTGCTCAAGTTCGAGAAAAAGGGAAATGATTAAATTATAAACTCGATTAGCAATCAATTTCTGATAATATTGATGAGAATTTTCCTATTTAATAGGGAAATGGACAAAAAGGTGAAAATTTTAGAAGGGAAAATTTAATATTTTTTGAATAAGCAAGATCTGTTAATAGAAAATAGAATGCAAAAGAAATTAAATTTATTTGAATTTAATTTATTAAGGGGAAAGAAGAATCGTTCCTCTTCACTTGTGAATTTTCTTTAAAAGTCGCTCGCAAGGCCCTTCAAATGGTCGAACTAGAGTAGAAAATTCGCATAATTAAAATATTCCAATAGGAATACATTATTACACGCAAATCGCAGTTAAAATTAAAATGAAATTAGGCTCTTCATCTCTGTTAAAATATTGCCCTATAATTTATTTTAGATTTGGATTTTGTTTTCAATAATAAATGATCCGTAATATATTCAAAATTAAGACACTTATTTATTAGATTCGCAAATCTTATAATAAGAGCACTTTTTTATTTAAACGAAATTATGGCAATTTTATAGAGCAACCGAAAAGAGACAAAGGAGAAGACTATAATTTCAAATTATTCAACTTAAAGTAACCTAAAATTTCCAGGCGATCCGAGAGATTCAAGAAAGATACGCATACATAATTGTGTGCGACTTACCAACAGATGAAATATTGTAGAGAGCCAAACAACTAACACATGTATTTATATGGACGGAAAGATTTAAAAAATTTTTAATTCGCGAAGATGCAAATCTTCGCTGCTTTTCGCATAGTCTTCGCTGCTATTCGCACAATCTTCCCTTGATCTTTCCTCCTTAGGATCTGCTCTGTTTCCTCGGCAACTGCTCTGCTTTTTCCTTCCTGCTAGTCTTCTTCCTTGGCTCGTTGCGCCCCTGCAATTCTCAGGCATTCGCTCAATGAGACTTTGTATTTCCCATTTACCCGTGGGAAAACCGAAGATAAAACCTTCTTTCTTGGGAAAACTTCGGAAAACCGTGGGCTGAGATTTGCGGAGATCCCGTACTGCAAAACTGTTGGAATTTCACGCTGCTGCTTCTTGAAGTCCTTCTGCATCCAGGTCGTCACACGTCTTCTTCTCGGCCTTTCCTACTCTCTTCCGCTTGTGAACCTTCTTTCGTCCTTGAAGGCGGGTTGATGAGTAGGAAGTAGCGACCTTCTTCTTTTCCTCTGGTAGTCTGGTCCCAAATGTCTTTACGAAATTTGCGGTTTCTTTTTCTTTAAAAGTTTTGTATTGCCTTTAATTTTTCACGTTTATTCTCGCGTTTACCGTACCGCACACACTTGGAACTCGAAGCACGTATAGTTAAGTTGTAAAACAACTAGTTTTGAATTTCACAATCACGAACACAAACACCAGTTCGAAATTCATTCGCGTTCGCGATCGCGACGATTCCGAGTTCAGAGAATCCCACCGCACTGTCACCAATTAATGTAACATCTCTGGATTATTTTAGGCGGGAAAGGTCGGTAAATTTGAATGCAACAAATTTAAATTCACCAAGAACACTGTTTATTCAAACATAAGTAAAAGGGGTAACGATGACAAATACAAAAATATCGATCTCTGCTCGGTAGCGAGGTACAAATCAATCTGCTGCCATTTTCTGAGACTGGCGGAAAAGCGCTCGCTTACGCACCCCCAACTTTCCCACCTTCGATTTTCTTAGCCAATGGGATTCGAGTTACGGGGGATGTCAGACCCCAAGAGGCGTACAGATTGCGTGCGCATGTACTCCACGTAGACTTGCAGTTTCGCGTCCGCTGGGGGTCCTGGCGACAGTCTCAAATACCTGGGTCGGACAAAATTCGAAAGACCTTGTTTTTCAAACTCTCCCTCTCGAAGGTTCTTGCACCGTAATAAAGGCTCAACTGTACAAACTACAAAACTTAGGAAAACGGCAGTAAAGATATAAATTTAGCGATTTTAATTCTATGGTTACTTCTAAAATTCTAAGGCAGAAAGGTTCGGTTTTCTGAATTTGGCGATAAAAGGCCTCTCAGAATCGTCGAGAAAGCTGTGAAGAAAGCCGAGGTTGAAAAATTTCACCAACAGCTACTCGACAAGAAAATGTACTGAAGCTTTCACAGAAATGTAGAAAAACAGTCCTATCGAAGGAGCAAAGTTTTGCTTTCCTCAAATCATCAGGGCTTAATTCAGGTTCAGAGGGTTTTATTTTCGCATGCCAGGACGGTGTCATTTTCACGTTAGCATACCGTGACCGCATTTTATGTCAAGAAGATCCCAGTTATGGGTGCAGAGCGTGTCATGCACACGCTGAGTACCTAGAACACATACGGACGGGGTGTCTGACCCACGTGGGAACCACGTATATCCGTTGACATAATGCAGTTCTAAGAGTGCTTTATTACCATCTTTGTCGCTCTTACGGTTTTGGTCGCGACCTTGCTCTGCCGAACGCTCCAAGGGAGATAAAGTCAGTTGTCCGAAGCGAGAAGTGCCATATTTTCTGGAACTACGATTTTCGGGCAGCAGTCTCCGTTGCGCACTCGAGGCCTGACATTGTTCTCCAAGACTTCGAGAAACGAACTATATTCGTGATCGAATTCTCGGCTCCGTCCGAATAAAACGTCACTGCAAGGGAGAAAGAAAAAGAGGATAGGTATCAAGACCTTAGAAGAGAGCTGCAACGACACCCAAAATATTCGGTGCGAGTAATTGTCCTCATGATAGGTGCTCTCGGTAGTGCGAAACTATCACTGGTTCGTAACCTTAAAGCCATACCCGCGTGTCAAAAATATGCCAAGGCATTTGCGAGATGGATGCAGAAAGCTGTCATCCTTGGGTCGCTTCGTGTCCTCAAGACACACGAGGGTTTCGCCGGCCTTTCGTTGTGATTTCGTCGTGCCCTGTGACCACCCATCGCACGGATGTGAGACGTGGCCATAGGTGTATTTTACCGCTGTTCTACTTTGGGCTATTGACATTTTGTAGATGGCAGTTGCTATCAGTGGGACCCTGCGGTGGTTGTTTAACTCTTTACTATATATATGGTTACAATAATTAATAGGCAGTCGCGGACAACTGTCCAGAGGTTGTCCGACAAGGACGGACGAACCCTTTCCCTAGCTACTTGTGGGAACAGCAATGATAATCAATCATCACACATTTAACAAGTCAAAGCTACTGACAATCAAGTAGCATATTGTTGACGAATGAAATTATCGTGTGATAACAAACAACGTCACCTTCCAGAGGGGTGTTTTTCAGGGAAGATATCACGAGCCCTCTGCTTATTTGCATGACACTTCTGCCTCTATCTCTTGCACTGCGAAATTCTCCTGGAAAATCTATGCTTCTGGTTAAAGCCAACTTCCGAGTGCTTTAAATATCTTCAAAGATTCCCAAGAGAGATCGGTATGGGCTTTGGATTGGAAAAATTTGCCAAGAGTCATCTGAAGAAAGGAATGATTGTTGGCGTTCCCAAGGACACTGGAGAGACCTATACATAGCTGGACATACCTCGAAGTCACATTCAGGACGTTTATAGCTTTTCGTTTGCCAGGGCAAGTGACATCATTTTCAACGAATGTCTCGAACTAACCCAAAACATCATAAAATGCACATGCTACAAACCATTTGTACACATCTAAGAAAAACACAGAATATAAGAAATCTTTCCAAAAATCATTATCAATTATTTAGAAATGAATACAAAAATAAGATATCAAAAGTGATCTAAAAATAAAAGACATAAGTAAAAAAAAATTGAATAGAATACTCAGCATAAGATTATTACAAAAGTACTCATTGGTACATAAAAAAATTATGTACATATTTTGTATATATGGCATGTTCCTCAGAATACCTTTGGTTATAGGCAACGAGGGTATCACAACTTATTTTTGATAAGTATCTGGGTGATTTCTAAATTGGTAGTGTATGTACATTTGAGTGGTCCAAAAATGCATTGCAAAAATTTTTTTCATCCTAGAGAGCAAAACCCCCCGCCAAGAATTTCCATTTCCGGAGAAAGAAAATCCCTATTTTTTTTTTCGAAATTCGAATATTAACACGTGCCACCGGCCACTTCAAAATCCCATTTAATTAACATGGGGAAATTTTGGATTTTCGAAAAATTGAACTCATACTTCAGGATTTGATCGAAATGTGCCAAACATTTTAGGGATTGAAGAGGAGTACCTATGAAATAAAAGGATACTAATAACTTTTATTTTCAACTCACCCTTACCCCCCCCCCCCCCCCCCACAACGCCCCAAATATGACCCAAAAATCAAAAAAGTACATTTTCACGTATTATTGTTACTTTTCAGCAATTTCCGTCTACTTTTTCATACAAATAATTACAAGTGGACCATTTGAATATTTCCCATGACTTTTTAAACATTTTTTAAATGTTTGAACAAATGTAACTTATTTAAACAATTATTTATTCCCACAAAGTGTAAAAAATAATCGTATTTTCTGATTGAAATGTAATAGTTTGTCATTGTTTGGAGAAGTTATTTTTTTTTAACATTATGTAATTATTTAAACAATTGCTTATTTTTTATTCCCAAAATTTCTGAAAATTGACCCAGAGATGTCCAGTTTTTTCTCAAATTGGTATCCTATGCTACTTTTTGTTGAATAATTATATAATTTTAATAAATTTCTCATAATTTTTAATAAATTTATATTTGTTTAAACAATTTTGATTTGCTTAAGCAGTTGTTTTTCGATAACTTTAAAAAAATTTAATCAAATAAAATACATATAATTATTTTTCTGACTGTATAGTGTATAGAAAGAATATATCAACAATTTTGTAATTGTTTAAACAAATATAATTTGTTTAAACAACTATTTTTCCAAAAATATTTTTCCTTCAAATTTTCTTCAAATTGAGTATGAATGGTTTACATCTTCTTTGGCGCATTAATAAATAAATCATGGAAGTCATAATAAAATTTAAATCATAAAAGTGTATTTATCATTGCTTTCTTCATATTTTTACAATCTTCATCATAATTATATTATAAAAAAGCACATTAACTAATGCAAATTACGATTCAAGTTTCAATAGATTGCTTTTTTCCATTTTCATACTCGTTATAAATATTAAAACGTGTCGCTGATTCTCGTTTTAGCTTCATACGATTATTTATGAAACATTCATGGATCATGTCAATCAAATAAAAATTGTTTAAACAATAACACGACGTTTTTAACAGAATTTACTACTCCTCGAAATCATCCAATATTATGTTTAATTCAGAAAATACGATTTGAAAAATATTTTTGAAAAAATAATTGTTTAAACAAATTATATTTGTTTAAACAATAAAAAAATGGTTAATATATTCTTTCTATACACTATACAGTCAGCAAAATAAGTATATGTATTTTATTTGATTTAATTTTTTTAAAGTTATCGAAAAAAAACTGCTTAAGAAAATCAAAATTGTTTGAACAAATATAAATTTATTAAAAATTATGAGAAATGTATCAAAATTATATAATTATTTTACAAAAAGGAGCATAGGATAACAATTTGAGAAAAAACTGGACACCTCTGGGTTAATTTTCAGAAATTTTGAGAATAAACAATAAGTAATTGTTTAAATAATTACATTATGTTTTTTAAAAAAATAACTACTCTAAACAATGACAAACTATTCCATTTCAATCAGAAAATACGATTATTTTTTACATTTTTTGGGAATAAGTAATTGTTTAAATAAGTTACATTTGTTTAAACAATTAAAAATTGTTTAAAAATTCATGGAAAATATTCAAATTGTCCATTAGTGATTATTTGAATGAAAAAGACGACGGAAATTGCTGAAAAGTAACAATAATACGTGAAAATGTACTTTTCTGATTTTTGGGTCATATTTGGGGCATTGTGGGAGGGGGGGGGGGGTAAGGGTGAGTTGAAAATAAAAGTTATTAGTATCCTTTTATTTCATAGGTATTCCTCTTCAATCCATAAAATGTTTGGCACGTTTCTATCAAACCCTGAAGTATGAGTTCAATTTTTCGAAAATCCAAAATTTCCCCATGTTAATTAAATGGGATTTTGAAGTGCCCGGTGGCACGTGTTAATATTGGAGTTTCGAAAGAAAATAGGGATTTTCTTTCTCCGGGAATGGAAACTTTTGGCGGGGGGACTTGCCCTGTAGCTCGAAAAGCGTTTTTTGGACCACCCTAATGTACATCCCATTGGCAACCTTATTTTCCAATAAGTATCGGGAACATATTTAAAGAATTTGTTTTAAACATACTTATATCATGTATAAATATGAACATTTTTCATTTTTTCATAAAACCTGAAAAGATGTAAATTATGAATATTAAAGAAGGAAAAAAGACCATAGTGCCCACATCTAATGTTTGCGGGTGATTCAAAACAATCTATTTAGATTATTACATTTTCACAAATAGGAAAAAGAAACAATCCAAAATTTGGTATGTATTTCTAAAATTGCTATATTTAGTGCATTCTTCTTGCAAAAATTTTTAAATAAAATATTTATTTCAAGAAATTGAGGTAAAATTATTTAGACTCAGTTAAAGGAAATCAGAACATATTCATAAACAAACCCTGCGGATTGGAACGAATCATTTGTTTATTGTCTCTATTTAAAAATTTTTGAATTAAGATCGAACAGAAATCTATTTTGTCATGAATAATTTTATGCAAAATGAGTATGAAAAAGATTCATGATTAAAAAACAGACCTCCAAACTACCTCACTTTTCGGCTCATTAGAGACAAAAATAACCAAATGAAAAAAGAGGGAGAAAAGGAGGAAAAGTCAGTACGGATATTTTTTTCATAGGATGCGTATTTTGTGAGATATTTCAATGTCAACCCGAAAACCCGAATTCAGACCGCCAACCCGCATTGAACCCGCGAACTCGTTTTCAACCCGTAAAACCCGTCTTCGACCCGCAATCAAACCACGTTCACGAATCTTACAATAATTATTAGTTAAACAGCAATTAAATGAATTTTACTTAATTGGAATGAGTATATGTCAGGGTCAAAACTTGCATTCCAATTTTGACACACTTCCGCATATCCAATCGACATTCATGCCCTTTCCAGTTCCAAACTTTGGTGCTCATGCCCTTTTTGGAGTGTCAATCTTTTGGTTGAAGAAGGAAAAAATGACGACAGAGGGATGGATATACACCAGACCGATGATGCGAAAAACGTAAAAGGGTTTTTTAGTATGATAGTATGATAGCATGATAGTATGATAAGATAAAATAGGGAAGAAGATATAGAAAAAGATAGGCGTAAATTTAGATTGACAAAGGAGATAGAAAGAGATTGACGTGGACGAAGTATAGAATGAGATGGAAAAGAGGGTATTGAAAAAAATAAACGGGAATTTAAACTGATAGGTAGATAGAAAAAACAGATGGGCAAGAAATGAAATGGGATACATTTTCTCTGTTTCCTTGTCATAAAGATTCAAAAATATTCAAAAAGATAGGATCTCTATCATTTTACTTCTAGCAGAAACAAGAGTGTGTTTATAATAAATAACATATTATTATATTTAGATGCCCCATTTGTGCCCCATCATAAATTAATTTATGTTTTTAATACAAAAAATTGCATGGGCATTGTCAACGCCTCTTTTCAAATAGGGGAAAATAGGGCACTTCCTGCACAGGAATTAGCACCAGCGGAGAATCCCACGTTTATGAGCGGGAATCCTAACATTTTGAATTAATTAAATATCTTAAGGTTAGATAAACGCTATGTTATTATTTAGTTTATAAGGATTATTTATAGTGATATTATAAATTAATCGAAACTAAATTTAACAGCATATTTCAAGTGAAATATTTAACTTAAATATAAAGTTTCGTAACGAAGTCGAGATATTTTTTCACAAAATAATTTTCACATCAGAGATGCCAATATGCTTTCATTGTTGGGGAAGTCTAAGTGAATGACTTCCTTGGCTTGACTTCCTTGTGGCGCTTGAATAGGTTCATGATAGTTTCATTTCCTGCTTTTTTCAGCATGTAATTTATGCCTACTTTTGTGAGATATTGGTTACTTCTTCTCTCTAATTTATATATTTTCTTGCCTGTCAGATACATATGCAAATTTAATAACGTGTAATTTTCCGGTGTTTCTTCACAAAGTCCTTGATACTGGAAACTATATAAAGAGAATGCTAATTGACAACGTCCACTGTACTTTTAACGAATAGGCATGCAACTATCACTCTCCGCGCTTTGTGCCATCAGTGCATTTTTATTCACCAAAGCTGACGAAGAAGTGCCTCTGCGTAAGTTTACTCGGATTTTTATAACTAAAGTTATCGGTGTGAAATTATTGTTGTATGTATATAATTCTTTCCTTCAAAATAGTTTTGGTGCATTCAAAAATCATATCTATAAAGTGTCCTATGTTGAAATTACCCAGCTCAGATTTTTTAAATTACTGGCCTCTAGAGTCTCCCACTCTGGAAAAGTGCAATCACTAGTTTGAAAATAAGCTAAAAAATTATTCCGATAACGAAGGTTTGATTGTTAAAAATTGCTGCAAAAAATGTTTCCAACATTAATTTGTTGAACATTTTTTTCAATGTTTAATTTTTTTACTGTTATAACCAAAGTATGTAAAAATACACACAGTGAGTACATTTATAGACAAGAAGAGATCGTTTTTCTTCCAAATGTTTGAAAATTATAACGATAATAATATCCACTGATGTATTTTTGTCATTCAATGTTGATGTAATAAACGGGATATATAAGTAAATAGACAGCCCACAGTGCATTTCTTTATTTAGTATGTTTATAAAGTTGACAAACAATTTCGGGCGAAAAATTCTCACATAAGTATCAATGAACATCAGTGTCATTGATGACAACATATATGTAGTTGAAAATTTGTCAATATAATTTCTTTATAACAATCAACTATCATAATTCAAAAATTTGGGTTTTATACACTTCTACTCATTAAATTTGATTGAAACATTCTTATTATTAAAACACTTTGTCGCGGAAATATAGTAGGTACACTATTTCTTCGTAGTATCCCAGTGGGCATACACGTTAAAGAACATTATTAGAACGGCTCAGAAACGTCCTAAGTCAGTCCAAATAACGTTCCTTAAACATACAATGTTCCAGAAACGTTTCAAGGACGTATTTGAAACATGGAACGTTTTTAGAACATTATTTGGTCTGACTTAGGACAGTTTTTGGAACGTTCAAATAACGTCTTTTGACTTGTACGTCCAAGAAACGTTTTTAGGATGTTCCAATTACGTTCTTAAATTTTGTGACCACTGGGATAGGAGAGACTACCTTGCAGTAGATAATGAACCTACAGGAGATAATCACTAATTACAAGCACAAATGTACGTAGAATAATTCAATCTAATTGTAATATATCAACACGTATATTGCCCTCAATATTAATTAAATTAAATTAATTATTTTACTTACATTAGTATTTGAAATTAATGATTATGTACTGCAGGTTCATTAACTACTGCAGGCTGTTCTCCCTTAGATCAGAAAATGCAAATCAGTGACCCTTTTTGTAGTGAAGTTAGAATCATATTGTTACATTATGTTGGCATTCGTTGAGCAATTAGGTTTCAGTTCTCAGTGAGTGCGAATTTTTTGGGATGTTATATAAGTTAAGAAATATTCAAAATTTTATTTACGTTTAATCACGTAATAATTAGTATTAGTTAGGAAAGTTATAAATGTGTTTTTTAAATATTTTAATTACATTTTCTATACAGTCAGCTCCACAGTTTTTCTACATATTATATGTATTAATTAAAATTAATTATGAAAGTTTAAAAAAATCTCTCTTTCAAAGAACTTTTTTAATGTAATTTGTCCAAGAATTTTTATAGCAAGGTTCTGGCGGAAAATGCATTTTTAATAGCCTTCAGGAGGGCCTTCAGAAGGCTTAGCAGGGCCCTACAAAGGGCATCTGTATTGGCTATTCAGGGACACCCTACATGAGGTCTCCATAGGGTTAACATAGTAAAAGGCAAACTACGTGGGGCCTCACGAGGGCCAACTGCGAATTCCCATACGAGCTGATAATAATACTACATGATAATATACGGATAATTAAACTTGATATTTAAGCGAAGAATTCAAATTCTATTCATTGCTAACTTTATTTGAAGTAAAAAACCCGTTGGAGACTATTTTCCGTTCATAAAAGAGTTCATACAAAAAAAAAATTGTTGCGTAGTTAAAATTAACATATCTCTTAATAGTTATTAGTATTCTTTGCAAGGCTGTGAAATGTGACATCAATTTCAAAGCGAATATATTTTACATTCTTATGCGAAGAGGTAGAAGAGAAGAGCGAAGAAAATTAAAAAGAATGTATATTAGTTAGTCTATACCTATTTCAGTCTCTTGTTGTTTTACCTTAGAATAAAGGCTTTCAAAGCTCCCGAAATGCAGAGCCATGTTTAGTACATTTTATTTTTAAGAATTATAACATGAATGTAAAATTGAAATTTAAGAATTTTAAATTAGGTTAAAATTGATTAATCAATTAATTAATTTCCAAATTTGATCGTTGGATTCTTTTTTTATGTTCAGGAATTTTATACATTAAATGCAAAATATAAGACCCTTTAAATAAAAAATATGAATTCAAAATAAGCATTATATATCAAGTGTTCAAGGTACTTCATTGTAAAAATGTTGGATATTTGCAGGTCCTGAGTTCAGGCGCTGTAATAGAAATGCCGAAGATTTCTCTTCATGTCTGAGGCTTGCCATTGAAGAAGGATGGCCGACTCTTGTCAAAGGTAGACATCTAAGAACCATATTGACGAGTATTTTATTATTATTTATGGCTTGAAGCCTTCTCAGGGTACCACCAGTTACCTCGCGGCTTAGCTGACACTTTCTATTGCCTTGCGCTCGAGCTCGATGTTCGTCAAGGAGAAGTGATTCTCAACTGGAGGCTACTGTATTACGTTGCGTTGGTACGTTCAAATTAAATCCTCATTTAATCCAACCGACGGTAAAACTTCTGTATGCAATTTTGTATACAATTTTTGGGTGTGTCACTTAATACAAAGTAACGTACGTTACTGCACGTTACTTTAAGGAATTTGTTTATGGTATTCATACTAAATGACATGTATGTGACGCTATTCCTACTGTCTTTTCTGTATGAATATCCATACTTTTTTCGGTACGTATAGACTCTTCCATAAAAATGCAAATTTCTTTTCAAGATACGTACTCTAAATAAGAAAAAGGAATATTTCAAACGAAATAAAACTTTTACTCAGAAACAAATTTTTTTGTTTGTTTTTTGTTTTGTTTGTTAATTGAAGAAATGTGTAACCATTTTCATACTTTTTTCAACAAAAAACAATTGTTTGCAATCGAATATGTATCAAAGTAGCGATCGGGAAGCTAATACTTTGCATGCTTTATTTCAAGAAAATGTGTTACCTGGTACACATATAATAACGGTTTAATTGACAAGTGGACTTTACATATATATATGGGAGATTACCACGCTAATTAACCTGTTCTTTATTTTAAAAAAATCACATGCTTCATTGTCAAGTGGATTAGGCCTATTGAGGATCATCACGTAAAAAAACGAACCTTCGACTCGACCTCCATGGTGGTGCTGAACAGAGTTCATTAGGATAAGGCAACGTATAACAGTGGCCACATCACCCCGGCGTGCTCGAGCTCGAGCTGGAGCGCGAGACAATAGAAAGGGTCTGCTAAGCCGCGCGGATAAGCCTTAAGCTTGAACCAAAGTAGAATGTGCTTTTTATAAATTATACTTTTTACAGGAATTCCTGAACTTGAAATTCCACAATTGGATCCCTTTGTGATCAACTCAATAGAACAGGAATTTCATAACGGCGTGTTGCGCGGAAAGATGATTGTGAAAAATGCTAGGACTTATGGTGCTTTAGGTCATCGATTTCGGTCAGTGAAGGCTCATCTTGAGGGAGATCGATTCAATATGGAAATGGAAGTAACAGTGCCAAAAATTCTACTCGAGGGTGACTACAAGGGAGAAGGATATATCAGTGCCTTTAAGATCGGTGGAAAGGGTAAAATGTCACATTTATTTAATTTTATATTTAGAATAGCATGCATAAAGATCGAATACTTTTCTTAGGTATACTTTTTTTTAAATTCATATAATATTTCAAATCTATGCATAGCAATTTTAAGTAAATCAGTTGACCTATGTGAACTTCGTCCATTTAAATCTATTCTGTAGATCCAAGGATTTGAATCTCTTGTCTTCTTTAATCTGACAAAGAGTACTCTTGATTTGACCAAGAACCGAACTTTTGAGAACGGCATCAAGGTCTGCGGCTTAATGTACGCTTCTGTTTATTAAATTTTGAAGAGATAATAAAAAAATCATGAACTTAAAAAAATCAAAGTGTGTAACAAAATTGCACAAGAAGGCTTAAAAAGAAGTATGTTTCCAAAAATCAGTTTTTTTTAAAACATACTGATTAGTAGGCGATGTAATGCGTTGATCGTAAGCTGAGCCTATACTTAGGCCTTAAAACTTCTATCATCCTATCTTCCAGGTAATATGTTCTCCCTCCGAATGTAATTCTCGCGTTGACGTTGTGGTATATGGCTTGCGCTTTCTTCTTACGATTCTGACGGCTATGCTGGAGCATTGCTACTGACAAGGACTCCCTCGCCGGACAGGCAGAGCACGAACACGTAAGGGAATAAGAGCACCAAACCCCATAAAAAGTGGAAATTTTACGAAATATATCGAAGCGATGGTAGCTTCTCGCATGCAAGTGGCAAGTGGTTAGCAGCTGACCATCAGCTACGCTCGTAGATGATTCTTCGGTAGGAGCCCCCAACCGACTCTGCATGAAGTGGATAAACAAACTAAAGAATTGTGCTGTTCATACTTACTTTCGGGCCGAAAAAAGTGGTGGACCTGTACCATGAGAACACCTTTATCTTTTTTTAAATGCATCTCTCCACTTGGCGGAAAGACTGAACAAACAACATCTAGCAGGTCAAAAAAGTTCAAACTTTGTTAATGATCTGCTACCTGAGGTGGTGATTGACACCATGAGAAGGTAAGTATACTATCCATCCGCCTGAAGTGGTGCACCTCCAGATGCTCCGGCTGTAGAGAAGATTGCTCGGGTTGTAGGCCGCGACAGACGAATTTGACGTCCTTGTGGCAGTGCAGGAAGTAGGCCCAATTTGTGTACCCTAACAACCGGATACGAACACAAACAACGCCAAAGTCTGAGCAAATCCTAAACGTCTATGAGAGGATTTCGAGATGTAGGACCGACTTCGAGGCACTTTCTGCCAAAACTAAAGATCATAAGAGCCTTACTGGCCTTTGACTGAACACCTACCTATTACACAGGTGCAGACGCTTGTATACCACGCACAGTCTGGACACTGGTTTCAAAATCTAGACCTCAGAGCAATAGCACCGCCTGTCAGAGAAATAGAGATGATCTGCGATGGAATAGGAGAATTCAGGACTAAGTCAGCAAAGCAAGTTATAAGGTAGGTAACAAAGTACAGCAAGTGAATATTCCGTTCACAACATCAGACGCTGTGATTTACGAAGTGATTGACTCCTTCCGACAGAGGCTCTATGTTCTAACTGCTGAAACTCAAAAACAAGAGCTGGTGCTCGTAGCTCAACGCGTGGATGACATGGCTGATTACTGGAAATAGGTTTGGAGGCAAATAATGAAGCCAACCTGGAAGTAGCGTGGCTCGACCCCGAAAGGGGTCGAATGTCAGACATTCCGCAAATTGAGATTCTCAATATCACAACCTCCAATGTGTCTGAGGTGTTAAAGAAGGCAAAAAACTGGCGAGCACCTGGCACGAGATGGTACACAAATTTGAGTACAAGTTACCCAAGTGTGCACACGGTTAATTGGCTAGGTGCTATCAGAACATGCTTCATGAACATGCTTGAACTGTTTGTTAACTCTATACAAGTGCCTATCATCCATCATGTCAGACAAAGTTTACGATAACTGTGAAGAAAACAACACCCTTACAGAAGAGCAAGAGGGAGGTTGTCGCAACTCTCGGGGATAGCTAGGTGAAAAAATCCACTTAGAATTCCACGTGGCAGTTCTACGTGGAATTCCAGATAAAATTCGCGTAGTGAACTGAAACAATGCACGTGGAAATTTCATGTGGGATTTGACATAATTTTCAATTACAAATATATAATTCTAGAAATGGTTTATTTTAGAATTCCAGGCAGAAATCTACGTGGAAGTCCACGTGAATTTGTTAACCTGCGTGGTAATTATTGACAATGTTTCGTGAAGCAGGCGCGAAAAACATAAATGCAACCTGCACATGGTATATATTGATTATAAACAAGCTTTTCCCTTGGTAGCCCACGATTTCTTGCTCGAGATTCTATGTACGTCACGTAATGGCCCTCTGGGATACGAAACTCAAGTACTTTGTTCGTGGTATATCAACGCTTGCGCATTACGACCGATATTTTCCAGACCCTCAACAACACGTTCTTTGTGTATAGCATAAAGACTCGAGGGAAAAACTGCAGTATATAATCGAAATTATCCTGTAGTTCTCAAATTATATCCATATGCAATTCGGACTAGACAAGTGCAGAAAACAGCACTTTAAACGGGGAGGGGTGAATACAGAGTTGGGGCTTGAAAATCAGGCGCTCATTGAAACAATGACGAAGAATGTGTCATATGAATATCTAGGCAGCCTACAGTTGAGGGGACCCACGATTCGGACCTCAATTTGGCCAAGAAGATCAAGGCGATTAACACCTAAGCGATGTTACTCCTCATCTACTCTTTCGGACTCATCAAATGGTCTAACACCGACAGTCCTACTACGTTGTTGGAGAGGCAGAGGGGTTTCCGTTAAATGTGTACCTTGCAAATCACACAACTGAACGCATATTTCCAAAGCAAAGCGGGACAATCTACTTTAGAACATCATCTGCGAAGAAGATCAGAATTGCACGCCTCTGAATCTCGCTGATCCGAATAACACGAACATCCATGCCAAACCTCTTGAGTAGATTCCACAGAAATGGAGAGCATTACACGCTTTCCACTTAGCTGTGGAAGATCGGTGCCGGTTATGTGGTGATAAGAATGAATCCATCGGGTACATCATTGATGGTTCCAGAAAGTTAGCTCATAACGAGTATATTTACACACAAAAATGATGTTGCAGAGATCATGAACCAGCAGATTATCTTGATTCTTAATATACTGCAGGAGTGGATGCCCTTTTACAAGTATGTTTAGCGGCTGTCCTCGAAAACGAGAACTAATAGGCTGGAGTTTGTGGTGTTTGATCAGCGGTCACAAAATGTAAAAGTTATCGACGTGAAAGTTCCCCTCAACAGAAACATCCAAAAGGGCTATACGACCAAGATCTAGAATTTCATATAGCCCATTAAGGTAAGAAATCATGAGGATGTAGCAATTGTAAAAGGTTACAATTCATCCTCTCATGATTTCAGCCACGGATAACATCTACGCGAGGCTAAAGAGTCACTTGATTGTAGATTAGGTCTGCTATTCGTTTGCTTACTTGATCTTTTCGACTTAAAATCCAGTCATATTTTTGATTAGCTGGAAAAAGGTATCATGTTTTATTATTTAGAGTGGAAAATTCATGTTGAACTTTTTTTGAATTTGTGTAAAATGGAATCATCTGATTTTTCTTGTAAGTGATTAACATGAATGTATATGAAATTTAATATACACGCTATTAATGGCGATTTCATACGATTGATATATTAATTTCAATACACATGGGTATATTAAATTTAATATTATTTTTAACAGTGTATGTGTTAAATAAGAAGAAAAAGCAGTAAGACTTGCTATTTAATTTTTATATTACCAGGACTTTAAGTTTGCTGCCGAATTGACAATCACTTATAATTAAAAAATAAAAATTCCACTTTTTAACTCTAAAGATCTCCAAGGGAAGATTTGAAGCTTTCTTTTGTAATAGAAAAATGGAAAAATGTGCCGTTTTTCCAAACAAGTCAAACTGAAGTGAAAGAGCCTATCGGAACTGTAATAAACAACATTTTTCTATCGCCATTAGAAGAGTTAAGAATGGTATAACAAGATGATATCCACATAAATTCCCTCGATTAATATTAAAACAAATGACAAAATTCTTTCCCCAAAAACTGCTATCCGATAGCACAGCACTTGGCCAAATATTGACTTGGATCAGACAACTTTGATTGAATGAAACTAGATCACGAATTAGATCAATTTAGTCATGAAAATTTATGAATTGTATATGTTTTGTATATTGTTTAAACAGGTCAATTCAATGTCACCATGGAAGGAATCAAGACGTATTTTGGCATCGAAGGACGCGTAGAGAATGATAGATGGGTCATTGAGCATTTCAAAGTTCTGCCTGAAATTTCGAATATGCACATCTGGTTTAGTGACCTTTTCAATGGAAATCAAGATCTCAGTAAGTAGATTTTCCGCAGCTTCCTTTGCCTCCTTTAACTCTGAATTTTTTTGCTTATCTCTACCTGTCACTCTGTCAGTTCGCGATCTTATATTCTTCTCCATGTGTCCAGATTTCTTTGAACCACTCAGTTTAAACCTTGAAATTTTATTAAAAACACTCTTCATTTTTTCAATCCCAAAGTTCAACTTATCTCGCTTCATTATATTGGTTTATGTGCTAAATCAAATCGTATTCTAATGTAGATGATACGATTTCATCTTATCTAACATCTCTATCAGAATATATTTTTAATTACCTTGAATATGTGCACTAAGAATGGAAAATTTGCAAATAATTGGAGAAAGACGATTATCGTATCAATCTACGAGAGGAAGGGTAATAAAGGTAACTGCACGGCTTAAACGCATGTGAGGGTACCATCGGCTACCTGACGGCCTGGCTAACTTTTCTATTGTTTTGCGCCCTGCTTCAAAAAAACTCTAGCTCAAAGCTCGACGAAGCGTTGTGGTGCTCAACCGGAGGCTACTGTGTACCTTGTGATGGTATCTTTAAAACTAAATACCCTTTTGATCTAGCCGCCGCTAACACTACAACGTTAACGCGTCACAATTTTTGGCTAACTGTAATGCAAAGTAACGTACGTACTGCACCTTACTTTAATAAATTTGTTTATGGTATTCATACTTCATTATATGTCATGATAGCCAATCAGGAGACATATTTTCATTAGAGAACAAGGCTGAGGCTGAGACAAATTGATTTTCAAAAAAAAAAGAATTTTTATCGAGCTTCGCGCTCGATCATATATTTATCTCGCGCTTCGCGCTCCATTATGTATTCACCTCGCGCTACGCGCTCGTGCGTATTTACATCGCGCTTTACGCTCGATTCCTCTAGATCTTTGAACTTCGTATTCGACTTCGATGAAAAGAAAAAGTTTATTTCCAAATATTAGAAAATTATCAAAACCTCTACATATGAAGTGATTGTTAAATTTGTTTTTATTTTAGACTGAAAAGGAAATTTATTTACTCAAGGTTCTATCGACCTTAAGGAACACATTCTCATCCAGATACTCGCGCTTCGCGATTTGTATTTGATTTCAAATCAAGAATAATTATATAAATTAGGCGACAAATTTTATTAGTTAAAATGTTATTTTAGATTTTCCGTTTTTCAAAAAAGTTATTTTTTTCATTTTGAATATATTCTTACAACGAAAATTGATTTTTCCAAAGTTTTCCAAAAATTTGATTTCTTTTACTGTCAATGTTATTTTCACGAATAAAATAAAAACTATGCATCCTATCGAAACATGATGGAAAACAAATTTGTACCTCTTCTTTGAATGAACAAATGTTGTCTCTGTCATGTTTTTCGTAGCTTGTGTTATTCGTCTAACAATTTATTTTTTCTATTTTCAATGCTGTTTTTCATGAATAAAACAAAAACTACGCGTCATGTCAAAAAGTGAATAATAACAAATTTGTAGATCATTTTTAGGTGCATAATTTTGGTCCAGTCACCTTTTGTCTTAATTTGCATAGTTTCATAGCAAAATGGAATTTTTGATTTCTCATTATTTTGTTGTGCGCTCAGAATTTAAATTTTTTATTCTTTGAAAAATTCAAAAAGTTGTTATGAAAATATAGTAAGGTGTTCAAAAATCAACGTTTTTCTTCTCCTGACTTTTTTTCATAACGTGCGTTTTTCGGCTTAAAATGTTCATTTTCGTTTGTTTTTTGGAATTTTGAAAATGCTATAACTCTGGTAATTTTTTTTTTATTTGAAAAAGCCATTAGGATATTTTTTTCCTCTTTTTGCTTACTACTAATAACCGTCCATAGAATTTCCAAATCTTCAAAAAAAGTGTTCTCAAAAATTTTCAAAATGTGCTCACTTTTTGAATTTTCATCCGAAATAACTGGTTAACGAACTTGTTCTTTCTTTTTAGGCCCTAAAAAAGTGTGCCAAAGCACAACCCAATCTGATTATTTTTTCGAAAGTTATCGTACCTACAGACAGACAGACAGACTACAGACAGACACCTTAGTAAAAACCTTTTTTTCTAGCTCAGGGGGTCTCAAAACGTGGAGATTTGATGAAAACCGACCAAGTCAAATTTTACATAAAACCAATACCTTCTCATTAGAATGAGAATGTAACAAGAATTTTTATCAAGATAGTTAAATTTTGAAGGAAAAAGACGAATCTTCAACAAAAACCATCAATCTTAAAAAAAACAAGAATTTTGAAAAAAATAGTTGAATATTCAACAGCCTTGTTCTATAATGAAAATATGTGTCCTGATTAGTTATCATGACATATAATGTAGTATGAATACCATAAACAACTGTATTAAAGTAACGTGCAGTAACGTACGTTACTTTGCATTACAGTTAACCAAAAATTGTAACGCGTTAACGTTGTAAAATTTTTGATAAGAAATGTGTGACAAAGAATTCCAGAGGGATGACAGAAGCCTGAAACGCAAGATTTTGGATACACATGGGTTCTCGTGGAGAGCTTTCATCAGTCCTTCGTGGATGTGATCGGAATAAAGAATATGAATTTTCCTAAGGGATTATTAGTTAGTTTTTGTGTTCAAGTGTGAACCCTGATGTACGATGGCTTAGTGAAGCTCTTTACCTGGAGTGATTGCTAGAGGGATTTATCAGCGACCAGTGTCGTAGTGCTATTGTGGGACGAGTGTGTTGTTTGAATACGCAACACGCGACTTGTAGATTGTTCTAAAATTTAAGCCTTCCCCTACAAATAGTAGGGGAAGTTAGTAGTTAGAAGCGAACAAATTACTCTAACCCCGAAAGGGACTTGGCCTAATGGTAATACTAAAAAAAGCTCTGTCTGTGAACTCCCTGCTGATGGAATACAAGCCTTGTTATCGGTTCACCATCTCCTTGCATTAAAATTTCTATCAATTATTAAAATATTCATTTGCTTAAATTAAACCACAATAAAAAATACGACACAATTATTTCTTCTGTCCTTCCAGATAAAGCAGCCCTCATTTTTTGCAACGAGTACTGGCCTGTTCTCTACCGAGGAATGTTACCTTATGTATCACAATACATGGACAACTACATGGCGGAATTCGCCAATCGCGTTTTCTCAAAAATCTCATTTTCAAATATGTTTCCTACTGAAAACTAGTGTTACTCGCTTTTTCAATGGCTATTGATTTTGTAAACCTGAAACTCTGAAAGTCTTTAAAAAATTTATTTTGTTTCGAGTCAACTGAAACCTCTATTATAGTTAACCCTCAGTTTTAATTTTTGGGTATTAAAAAACTATTTCGTATGAGATTTGCAGACAAAAAGTTATCTGAAAACGAAAATTTTAATTTGATTAAAATACATTTTTCACATTCGACTTTGCATGCTAAATACTTTGGGTGATAACTTTCTTCTTTTCATTAAAGAAAGTGCGATGAACAAAGAAATTCAGCAATCCTAGCAACTTTAACATCAAATCGAATCTTTGAATTTGTGACAATCTAACGCAAGAATTATGAAACATTTCCACAGCCACGCAAACTGTGTTTATTTCATAGTTATTTTTTGTCATTGCTGATAAATTATCCATCTCCTCGGACAAAAAGTAATGAAAGCATAAGGTAAATAAATATTCAATCATGTTTGTAATTTATAATTTACAAATCTCTTTTTTGAAGTATTATATTGATGTATGTATTTGAATACACTTGTTAAATATTTGTTTATTACTGATTGATGACATTTGTGGTTAAATAAATGTTTCTTTTATTATATTTAGGACAAACTGTCAGCAAAGTGACCATTTTGAATCCCAAGAAACCCTTAGCGAAGAAAAAATTACCAAATTTTGATACTTATGGCCTTTTGGAATTCCAACTTTTGGCGCTCATGTCCTTTTGGTGTTCAAAATGCCGCCGCTCTGGTTCAGTAATTCTGATAACTCTTCTGAGCAGGCGCCATTTCAGAGGTTCTCACGAGGGTTGTTATTCTTATTTGCCCTCTCCCTTTTAAAAAATCCCAGCTTTTGGATTAAAACAGAAGGTTGGAGGTGTATATATATATATATATATATATATATATATATGTATATTTATATATAATATATTATAAAACGATCTTTGTCTTTTAGGAAGAGATATCCCAGTTTATCGCAAAAACGTGGACTACTCTTGTTTTCGGAAAAAGATTTCCTGGAAAAGCATTGCCCTTGGGTATTGATTTTCATGAATAACCAATTATCGATATAGAATCAACTAACGAACGAACATCTTGCCGAATATAATATTAATATGGTTTCTTGAATTTCGTGACGATTGATGTCAACATATGTTCGTTAATATAATTGATTGCTATTGTAGTAACGTGGGTGTAACTTATCTCAAACAAAATTTATTTACACTTACAAAAGGTCTCGATCGTTCAGTTCAACTGCTCAGCATCAAATTTAAATCTAGGACCAACTAATGCATATTGAAAACTGAATATTACTAATTTATTTCTATTTATATTTTATTTAAATAGACAATTAATAATTTCAATATTTAGATCAACTAATGATTCTTCAACACCCCTAATAAAGAGAGTTGATGATTTTTTGAAGTTGATTAATTTTTGTATTGAAATCTGTTTGTTCATCATTTATTACTGTTGTTTATTTGAATAGGCATAGAGCAACAATGATAAAATTAGGAGCAACTTTCGACCGGAGAACTCTCTGGTAGAGATCGTAGATGATTTTTTGAAATTGATAACGCTTGATGCCTGTGACGGTCTGAATAAAAAGTCACTTTAATTTAATTTGATCTGACGCAGATTCGTAGATCTGGTCAGTAAGTTTATTTAAATGAAACACGAGTTGACGCCGTAGCAGTCAGGCAAGGAATGATGCCTTTGGGGCCGAGGCCCAGCCGGGTCGGTCCCATGAAGAAAGAATACAGTGTTCTGCCCTTATCTGTATAAAGGGAGGGAGTGATATCTATCTATTCTTAGCCTAGGAAACTACACTATTTTGGAAGAGTGCGTTTATGAAGCAAGAATATTTTTACTTATTCATTCTAGCTTCACACCTCCCCTGTTAGAGTGAATTTCTCCTGAAATTCTTCGTAGTTGCATACATCACTTTCTCCTAAACTTAATAGGTTTATTATCTAACTTACTCTCTAAATCGATAGAAGGCCCGCTCGCTGGTACATAGGTGACAACTTGTGGTATTATTTCGTTGTTTATCTTATTGGTGGTACAACAAAAATTAATGCAGAGGTTAGGAAGACATTTCCGAATTAATTCGCAAACTCCGCATTTATAAAGCGCAAATATTGAAATAAAGATTAGCGAAGTGTAGCCTAGATAAGAAAGAATGTCCGTTGCCTTCTCTTTCCAAGAATGGGATCTTCTAATACTCCGTACTTTATTCAAAACAGTTTCTATCTCATCTAAAGATTTTCCGGCTAATTTTAACTCCTGGTCGTTTAATTGTCCTTTTAAGGGTAGGAATTCATATCTTACAAGATTTAGATCGTATTCTGAGAATGGAATTGTGACATTTTTTCTATATGAAAAATTCTGTGTTTTTACTTTTGTTTTGCTTAATTTTACAATAGTGTATTCGGTATGTAGAATACAGTTATCTAGAGCTTTAATCAAAGTTACTCCTGTTATTGTCTTTTCATAGTTTGAATTTTCACAGTAAATTTGTACGATTTCCTCCTTGTTTGGAATCATAATAACACCCTGCTCGTTTTGTAGAATGTAAAATACAGTTTGATCGATAATAATTACGTTTATCTGACACATTTTGTTGTTTATAATTTTAACGCTGTTTTTTATCAATTGTGTTTCACAGGATTTAGTTTCTGTTAGGAGATAGCTAGGGTTCTTTCTTTTACAAATTTTGGTTATGCCTAATAATTTACAGTAACTAAGATCAATTTCTGTCGTAGGGATGTAAAGAGTTTTTTGGTCGTTGATCAATACACATTTTTCATTTGGGATTACGGTGATAAAATTATCCCCCTTTCGTAGTGGTATCGGAATTAAGTGATTTATTTTATAGATATCTTTTTCAAAAATCGGCATTTGAATTGAGTAGACAAATTTATTATTTATCAATAAAACAGTTATTTCGGCAATGTCAGTCAAATGTTGATAATTTTCTTCTACTAACTGAATGCTATGTTTTTCATTATTTTCCTCTTCGAATTGTTTAAATCCCTCTATAAGTGTACTCGGAGGTAGAATTTGAGGATGTATGATTCCGTGTTTACCGTCATTTATTGCATCAATTAATAATGATATATCTTCACTTAATTCTGATATAACAACTGTCATAATTGTGATCTGATTAGCCATTACTATATTTTCGATATTTTCATTAGTCTTATTGGCTAACTTGTTATAACTATCTACAATGTTTTTATTTTTTAAGAAGAAGGAATCTACGTCTTGTGCGGCTGAATTTAAAATAGTCCTAATTACTTTAGTCTGATTTTGAAGTGACATTTTTAACATTTTGTTTTGGGAATACAATTGGTCGAGTTCATGGTTGATATAATCTAAATCACCTTCGGATAGTGTTCCGAAAAGTGTCTTTGAGATGCTTCCAACAAAATTAAAAGCTCCCCTTTTGTACCGATTTTTTCCTAATAGCTGATTGAGTAACAATCTTCGAGTATTTAACCTTTTAATTCAGGATTTTAAGGTTTCTAGTTCAAATTGTTCCAAACATTGATTACATCGTTCGAAGACCGATTTATACAAGAGATTAATTTGTTCGTATCTTTTATCAATATTGTGTGTGTCAACGGATGAAATGAGTCGCCATGTAGTGTGGTAGATTTTCGCTGTACCAAGGTCCTCGATGAATATGGTGGAACCATCGAGTGAAGTGAGGGTCACGTTAGCAGATGTAATCGAAAGAAGTGACAGCAGTAACCAAGTGAAATGCATTCTAAAAAAACATAAAATGAACCGATCAAGCTATTGGTAGAAGGGTTTCAACCTATTAGCGTGTACAGTGTAATGCTGATTATTGTATAGAATTTCATAATCAGAGGAACGAACGCGTTTGCATATGGTGTAGGGTCCGAGCCATTCGCTCGCTAATTTTGTTTCTTTACTGTCATTATGCAATAATACTAAATCTCCTGGTTCAAAAAGAGGATTACTAATAATTATTTTTGCATCCTGCTGCCTTTTTAATCGTTCCTGTGTTTTTTGAATGGCAGTTCTTCCTTTTTCCAAATATTCCTCATGTCTCTTTCGCCAAATGTCTAACAGTACTTGATGGGTTAACGACGTGGTTGTTGCTAAGGCTGAAGGTAAATTGGCTTTTCTTCCGAATGTCATTTCAAACGGCGTTAAACCTGTGCTTTCATGGACTGCGGTATTAAATGCTAAGCATATAAGGTTCAAGTTTTGATCCCATTCCGTCTCATTATCGGCCATGTATGTTTTTAACAAATCTTTAATTGTTCCGTGAGTTCTTTCGAGCGCTCCATTGCTTTGTGGATGGAAAGCAGTTGTTTTGATATGCTTGATTCTAAAAAGGTTTTCAAATTTTTGAACTAATTCCGATACAAAGTTAGCGCCCTGGTCAGTTAAGATGTGCTTTGGCGAAGAAAATATGTAAATGTAGTGATCTAGCAGGTTTGTTAGTATGCTTTCGCTTGTCGTTTCCCACAGTGCTATAAGAATTATATATTTCGTAAGCACATCTTGAATGGATAAAATCTATTTGTTTCCACTCGTTGTTTCCGGTAATGGGCCAACTATATCCATCGCGATCTTCTCATTTGGCTGCGTCGGCATTTCCGGAATGACTGCTTCAACCTTGGGACGAATTCTGGTCAATTTTTCGCGTTGGCATGTTTGACATTTCTTAACAAAGTCGATTACATCTTTCTCCATATTTTCCCACGATGTTTGTTCGCGTAGTCTTTTGATTGTCTTATTCTCGCCAAAGTGGCCAGTGGCCACGTTTCCGTGTGCCTCTTTCAACAGATTTTGTTTATCTTCTTCACTCAATTTTTTGTCAGGTCGTTCGCACAGGAAAAGTGTGTGTTCTGTGAATTTTTTTTGTAATAGAAAATTCAACATATCTCCGATGCGTACACGTTCCGTAATTTGGATTAAGGGATCTTCCATGTGAAATTTAAGTATGCTCCAGTTTTTGTTTCTGGTAAAATCTTTAATTTTTATGTAGAGGAGTTTGACCCATTTTTCTTCATCATAGTCTGGCAACTGGATTCTTAGCAAAGAGAAAATATTTTGTTTGCTAATTTCAATCCAATTCTTTCCGGTGGCCACAGGTTTGATTTTTAATTTACTTGGCAGGCGGTTCCTTTTACAGATTGCGTAATCGTTTTGAATTTCTCTTTCATCTATTGGTTCGTGATTTCGCAATCTTTCAGAAATTGGTTGGTTATTTTCCCCTGATGATGATGATGTATCAATCTCATCGACTTCTTGGGAGTCATTTACTTGATTGATTTGTGCATTCTCTCCCAATTGTTCTGAGAGATTTCGATCTTGAATAGGGTGCATTCTTGAAAGCGCGTCAGCTGCCGTGTTTTCCTTTCCTTTTTTATACACGATCTTGTATGCGTAAGCTTCCATCTGAAATCTCCACCTCATCAACCTGGAAGAAGGGTCTTTCACGTTAAAAAGCCACGTCAGAGCTTGATGGTCCGTTTGTATTATGAATTGACGTCCAAGAAGATATTGTCGAAGACGCTTAACTGCCCATACGATTGCTAATGTTTCTTTTTCGGTAGTGGTGAAGTTTAGCTCGGGTTCGTTTAAAGTTCTTGAGATGTAGCAAACTGGGTGTCCCTGTTGAGATAAAATTGCCCCCAGCCCAACATTACTTGCATCAGTGGTCAGAGTAAATGTCTCCTTAAAGTCAGGATATCTTAATACCGGTGCTGAGCAAAGAGCATCTTTCAACATTTTAAAACTTGTTTCGCAAGATGGCGTCCAATTGAAGGATTGATTTTTCTTCGTCAGTGCTGTCAATGGTTTAGCTATCGTGGAGAAGTTCTTTATAAATTTTCTGTAATATCCAGCTAGTCCCAAGAAAGACATGACTTCTTTTTGTTTCTCGGGTCTTTTGAAATTTTGGACAGCAGATAATTTATATGGGTTTGGTTTCACTCCGTTTTCCGTGATCACGTGTCCCAGGTATTCCAGTTCCGGTCGAAGAAACTCACACTTGTCTCGTTGAAGTTTGAGTCCAGTGGCCCGTAAACGTTCAAACAAGATAACGAGATTTTCGTTGTGTTCTTGGAGTGTGCTTCCAAAGACAACAATGTCGTCCAGATAAGCGAAGCATATTTTTCCTACTAGTCCCCTTAATGCTGTGTCCATCATTCTTTGAAATGTGGCTGGAGCGTTTTTGAGCCAGAACGGCATGCGGTTATAGTGAAAATGTCCTTCAGGTGTAGAAAATGCGGTATATTTTTTTGAGTCCTCCTTCATTGGAATTTGGTGAAATCCTGAGCTCAAATCAAAGGCTGAAAAGAATTTTGCTTTTCCCAAGTGGTCCAAAATTTCGTCGATTACAGGAAGTGGGTAAGCATCTTGATCTGTTTTTTCGTTCAATTTCTTGAAATCAATCACAAGCCTCCATTTAGGTTTTCCTGAAGCGTCGCGTTTTTTCGGGACTACCCAAAGTGGTGAATTGAATGGTGAGTCCGAGGCTTCTATTATTTTCTTGGTTAACATTTCGTTTACTTGATTTGAAATTTCTTCTTTGTGACATTCCGGGTGTCGCGGTTGACGTATATTAATATTTGCTTCGTCTTTCACGATGATTTTATGTGACGCGAGACTTGTGCATGGTAGTGGGTCTCCTTGGAGTGAGAAAATGTCGTGATAAGAGATCGCTATTTTTTGAATCTGTGTTTTGTGGGCATCTTCAATGTGTTCAAGTCTTAAATTTCCATTCAATAATTTCAATCTAGCGTTTAGTTCCTTCTGTGTGATGTAAGTTACACGCTCTTCTCGTTCTGGGCCAACATTGATAAACTTGTAATTTATCTCTTCGTCACTCAATCTCAAATCTGTTTCGGTTTCGTTACTAACAGGAATCATAACTTGTGAGTCAACAATACGGTAAATAGAGTTTGGAATGTATGGATTATCTTCTATGAGAATGTGCCCCTGTTTTTTGTTTGTTTTCACGGTTATCATTTTTATGGTGTTTTTTGGGATAAGGATACCGTCGTACTCTAAGGGATAGACCTTATCGTCTAGTCGGAGGGACCTGTTGGACAAGTTAAACTGATAAGAGTATAGGAATGGTGTTCCGATGATGCCTTCCTCGGGTATAGGAAAGTTTTCTGGTACAATCACAAAGAGATGTTCTTTCCCTTGAAACTTAAACGTGGTGGCTTCGTTTGTCCGGTGCTTATCATTTCCCATTGAAAACTCTTTGTCCATTGAAATTCTCTCGTGGTATTTATTAATGCAGTTTTCTTTTATTAGATTTATCGATGCGCCGCTATCGACTAATAATTTTACAGGTTTAGTTGCTCCGTGTAATTGTCCTCTGATAGAGTATAATCTTCCAGATATTGCTGATACTCTGTCTCCGTCTCCATTTCCGTTTCCTGAATATCTTCTTCCATTTCTCCTTGGAGATAATTCACGCGATTCGGTGGTCGACTTCCCGAGGCTTTTGTATGAAAATTTTTTTGCTTGGAGAAACATTGATTTTCGGTGTGTCCAGGTTTTTTACAGTGACTGCAAAATAACTGGATTCTCTGCTGCAAAGGCATGCTGTGATTTGGAGGATTATTTAATGAAGGGTATTTTTGTTTACTGAATTGAGAGTTTGAGGATTGAAAAGGAGATTTATTGAGGGTTGTGCGAATAGGTAGTTGGGGTTTAATCGTGTTTTTGGATAAGCGAATTTTACTTCTTTCAGCTAACCAGACTTCTGATTGGATTGCCATTTGTTGTGCTTCTCTAACATCGCTAGGATTTTTCCTTGAAACTCGGTCTGAAAGTTCTTCTCTTAAATTCATTATGTATTTTTCGAGAACTGTTTGCTCTTCATTTTTTATGCAAATTTCTCGTTCGTGTGCTAGAGCGTTTTTTGATTGTACAGCGTACAGAAGTTCGTGCATTCTTTGGTTGAATCTTCCATTGAAATGCTGCGTACTTTCCCCAGCATCTTGGACTACTTGTGATAGTTTGGTGCGATGAGTTTCTAGTGATCCAGTAGTTCCAAAGTTAGTTCTGAGAGCTTTGAAAAGATCATCATAATCTTGAATCGATAAGAAACGAATAGATTTTTCCGCTTCTCCTTCGATTTTTTCTGCAATGATCCAGTCTAATAAAACTCCTGGATTTGAACACTGCGATTTAATTCTTTTCACAAGAGTGATGAAGGGTTCAACTCCCATATCGTCTTGGCCATTAAATTTTTTAATTAATTTCACTGCGTCTCTCGCAGGGATAGTTTCACTCGTGGTCGAAATTCTTGCATTCGAACTTCGTGAGAGCCTGTCACTTATAAGGATGGCTTCATTTGGGGTTGTTACTCTTTCATTTGACAACCTCTGTAGAAGCCTAGGGTCAATTTGTTCTCTCTCTAACGAATGTTCTGGTTCTGCAAACAATGTGTCGTTGTTACCTACTCTAGATTCTTCATCGTTCTCCCTCTCGCTTTCATCTGAAGTCACCAGATCAAAATTTTTTGCTATCGAGCGAATTTCTTCTTTACGCGTATTTATTGCGAGTTCCATGTGGTACATCCGATCTGATAATTTTGTTAGCATGCCAATTATATCGGCATTAGTAAATACAAGAGGGGTATCTTCCGTCTGTAAAGTTGCGTTCTTCTGATTTCCGTCAGCCATGGTTTTCTTCTTAATAGTGTGTGTATGTGTGTATTTAATAGTGTACCGAAACCTTTGAGTTCCCTACTTATGTTAGCGGATGTCGGGTGGTGTGTCGCGCCGCGTTATCTAATCTCTATATCGTTCGGTACAATGATATGCTCGCGTACGCGTATAGTCCGTGGCGAAGTCAACCCTCTAGCCAGTGACTATTTTCTAATTTAAATTCACTATTTGAAACGAAAGTGCTACAACTTTGGCCAAATATTGTGAATGAATCGATGAACGTTTTTTAACGAAAGGTCTAAGTCTCGCGTAGTCGACTAGCCTTACGAGGTTTTGGAGAGTCGTAACAGAACACTCCTTATTATTTTGTTATTTATCCTCTTCTTTTTACTCACTTGAGATTCCTAGTGAAGGTAGTTCGTGGCTGCTTCAGTGGATGTACTCGTTCTGGTCAGCCGTAGATTTCAGAGTCCGTGAATTCTGCAATTCCAACGGTGCCAACTTGGTTGGGTGACGTCTCGCCTTTTAGTCTAATTTTTTAAGACGAGGAATCACTGTGAGCCTACTTAGTTCAGCCCGGTACGTGTTTTCCTGATTTTATTTCCGTAAAAAGGTTCTTATTGATACTTTGTGAGAATGACGTATCAATCAAAAGTATCCTGGCATGGATCGCCAATTTATGTGACGGTCTGAATAAAAAGTCACTTTAATTTAATTTGATCTGACGCAGATTCGTAGATCTGGTCAGTAAGTTTATTTAAATGAAACACGAGTTGACGCCGTAGCAGTCAGGCAAGGAATGATGCCTTTGGGGCCGAGGCCCAGCCGGGTCGGTCCCATGAAGAAAGAATACAGTGTTCTGCCCTTATCTGTATAAAGGGAGGGAGTGATATCTATCTATTCTTAGTTAGCCTAGGAAACTACACTATTTTGGAAGAGTGCGTTTATGAAGCAAGAATATTTTTACTTATTCATTCTAGCTTCACATGCCGAAATTTGATTGTTAATCATTTGTTGCTTTTGTGTATTTAAGTATGCAAGAAACAATTACAAATTTTCCATTAACTATCACACTCTAAATATCCCATGAAATGAGGGCTGAAGATTTCTTGAATTTGATTTAGTTAATTGCTACCGAAATCTGGTTTCTTACTTTTTTTCATTAGGACAACCTAATGATAGTTAATAACCAGGGCCACGGCCTGGGGCCCCCACATTTGGGGGCTCCCATAAACGGGTAATTCGACTATAAATTAAATATATATAATATATTAATTTTTGTTTAGAAGCCAGTCCCTGGTCACCTATGAAGGTCCTCCACATTTTAACCGGCCGTGGGGCCCCACAACTCTGTTGATAACCCATAGAATAAAGAGTTTTGAATATTTATCATTTTAATTTGTATGATACAGTGGTGTCCCGGGTTAAAATATACGGTCTTGATTTTTTCTTGGGTAAACACAAATCCAATACAGTTTCAAGTTATTCTGTATGTCTAGCTCGTGAGATGGAACCAGCCTACTTTTTATGTCTTGAGATCAATATTTACGAATTGAAGACCAAAATTTATGTCTTGAGACCAAGGCCTCTGAGGGTCTTCACTAATCCGCTTTAAACTTTATAGAATGTTTATACTATTTATCTTCAGGGTATTTACTTTTTATGTATTAATAAGTTCATTTATCTGCAATAATTATAATCTTTAGATGCAGAATCTAAAAATGCTGTCCACTTGTTCCTATCTCCAACAGTTTACTACATACTTATGGAAAATGACAGTTTTAATCTTTTTATGGAAAATTTCATATTCCTGCCGTTTTTGAGGCAGACAGGTTCCGAATTTACTATTCAAAAATTACTTATTACAATATTACCAGTTTTATCGGTTGTAAAAGTCAGAGTATAATGGACAATAAAATTTACAAACGAAAACAACAAAAAATTTCGACAAATTTTCATATTTTTAAGGACTAATTTGTTTATTATGAATAATTGTAGATGTTTGAACAAATTTAAATTGTTGAAACCATTTTTTTGTTCACATATTTTATTTTTGCTATTTTTCGTATGTTCTACTTTGCTTTTTAAGAATACTCCTAAATGTTTAAACAAATTGAATTTGTTCAAACAATTGGATATTAGTTTAACAATGACTGGGTATCTTTAAATTACCGATTAATGATTATTTATTTTTAAAAAAACTTTTAAAAAGCGTAATCAAACCGCGATATTACGTGAAATTCAAATTTGCCACTCATAGGATTTTCTTTGGGGACCCATAAGAGTGGCTTAAGATTATTCAAACTCAAAATTTATTACTGATTCTTATTCTCTGATAAATTTCGAACAATATGCTGAAACACGGAATTATTTGTAACATATTATCGCGTTTAAATACACTGAGCGAAGAATTCCCCAGTGGTTCGGGTTTACACCCCAATAGTTGGGGTGGTTTTTCTTTTTTTCTGTTTCACACGAAGGATTGGTGCGCTCGCACCAACGAGTCGTGCAAGCACCCCAACCATTGGGGTGCTCACCTGAAGCAGCAGCGGCCGAACTGGTGGGGTGCGCGCCCCAATGGTTGGGGAGCTTGCACCTATGATTCGGGAGATTCGAGTCGTCCACCG
>CAKNXH010062871.1:26029-61536 GCA_932178445.1 Andricus quercusramuli | reverse complement strand
TATTACTTTAGCATTACTTTACCATTACTTTACCGTTACGCTGTAGCGTAATGTTTGCGTTCGGCCGGTCCGCCAGGGATTACTGAAATTAAAGATAACTTGATTGAAGCTTTCGATGAGGAGGATTTGGAAGAAATCAAATTTGATTCTTGGCTGCAGACTGACAGATGTACTTTAAAGACGCTGATGCTGAATGTTGATGAATTTGTGAATGAGCTTTGTGAAGCGTTGCTGAAGCTAAGAACGCATCATTTCCTTGCTACAGAGCAGTTATTATTTTTCAAAAATCTAAAGATAACTTTGAAAAATGGTGAATTCGTTATCTCATTTGATTTCGCTGAGAACTATAAGTTTGTGCTCCAAAACTCGGCGCAAGGATTCCACTGGAATAATGATCAGGCCACAATATTCACAGTAGTTATTTATTATGTAAAAGATGGAGAACTCAAGCACAAAAGCATGGCAATCATATCAGACAATTTGAGTCATGACACTGTTACCGTTTATGAGTACCAGAAGATAATTCTGAATTATCTTAAGGCAAATTTTTCAGTCCAAAAGGTGTACTACGTCTTAGATGGAGCAGGTCAGCATTTTAAGAACAAGAGCAATTTTGCTAATATCCTAGCTCACAAGGCAGATTTCGGAATTCCAGCTGAGTGGCATTACAATCCTACCGCTCATGGTAAGGGTGCATGTGATGGCATAGGGGCGAATGTTAAACGAAATGCAGCAAGGTTTAGCCTACCGTGTTCCACTGAAGATCGCATTCTAGATGCTTCATCTCTATTTGAGTGGGCAAAGAAGTACTGCAAGGAAACTGAAATCATTTTTAGTCCCTGGCGGACCGGCCGAACGCAAACATTACGATACAGCGTAACGGTAAAGTAATGGTAAAGTAATGCTAAAGTAATATGGCATTATAATTAATAAAGGAAACAAAATTAATATGTAAATTGTTGCAATTATAATAAAACGTTAAAATTTACATTAAATGGTCATGCCGTAATTGCAACAAGTTGCTTCCTCAGCGTTAAAAAATAAAAAAACAAAGTGGCTGTCATTCAAGTCGGGTCCTTGCAGACTGGCAACCCACTTAAAGCCACGTTAGCGGGTTGCCAATATGCAGGGGCCCGACTGCAATGACGGTCACTATGTTTTTTTATTTTTTAATGCTGCAAAAGCAACTTGTTGCAATTGCGGCATGACCGTTGAACGTAAATTTCAACGTTTTATTATAATTGCAACAGTTTACATATTAATTTTGTTTCCTTTATTAATTATAATGCCATATTACTTTACCATTACTTTAGTATTACTTTACCGTTACGCTGTAGCGTAATGTTTGCGTTCGGCCGGTCCGCCAGGGGTAGCAAGGAAGATCACGAAGCCACTGCTAAAAATCTGAAAAGCAGATTCGATGCTGCAGTCACAATCAAAGGGATTTTGCAATACCATGCATTCATATACCTACTGAAGATGGGAGACTTCAATTAAAGAGATTTTCTTCAGCCACGGAATGCGACTACTTCCCAAAAGAGAAGAAACGAAAATTGGAAAAAAAGTGAAACCAACTGTCACTAAAAAAACAAAAGGCGGAAAGAAAGTAACGTAGTAACGTACTTTTTGTTCAGCCTTTCAATCCCCTTTTTTTATGAAATTCTGGCTACGCCACTGGACATACCCTTCTCAAAACAGGATCAAAGGAACAAAAGCATTCAAAAACAACTAGAAACACTGCAACTTCAAGTTGAACGAACGGAAGGATAACTTTAGGAAGACACGTACTTTATTATTATAGATTTACGGTTTGTTTAATTTCGTCTCACAAGTCGAATTTTTAATATACATGTCATGTTTTTGCTTACAAAATTGATGTTTTTTGTGGGACTTCCCCTCGAATACATTTTTTTCTTATTGAACTACATATCCATCAGCGTACTCACACTATATGTGATATCTTAAGAATCGATAAATTTATTGGGGATAATTTTGTCAACTAAAATCACAAAATATTTTCTGCAAAAAAAGTAGTTTTGTAGAAACTTAACCCCTAAATCACTTTTTTATTCTTAAATTAAGAATTTTTATTATCATTCGTAATTCATGTGACGTTACAAGTTTGTTTGTCGTCTGGCTCATCACTTGATTGAATATGCGTACACGGAAAAGGAAAATATAGGATATCGATACCAGGAAATTACTTCAGACTTGGATAAAAACATAACTGAAATAGAAAATTGCATTCTTTGTATTGAAAGAGTTTCACTAAGGCATGGATACTGTAATTTTTCAAATACATTAAAAATAATTTCTATGGAGAAGGGGAAGGTACTTTTGTGCACCTTTGAGAAAACATGAATTTAAAAGAAAAATATACAACCGTAAATAATAGGAAAATTTACTTGAGGTAGTTTGCTATCTTGGCTACAGAGTAAATGAAAGATTTTAAAATTAAAAATACATACAAATATAAAATAGGTTAATGTTAATTTTTCTGAAGTATTTCACCTGCCTCAAGTTTCCTGCCACTTCAAGCGATTTCGTGCACCTCTTTATCTTCAAGTGAATTTAGAGATAACACATGATGTTGATAAAGAGCTTAAACCAGCACATAGCTTGACATGCGATTTGTACTGTTTGTTCACTATCTTGTGGAAAATCTCACGCGATTGAACTTCTGCGTCTAATCACTTGCCCACGTATATTGCTCATCATTTAAATATTTTCCACATAAAAGGTTCATTTATTTGATGACAATATTTGTCCTAATCATGAGCTTAAAGATAAAATATTATGAAAATATTGGATGAGTCAGGTTAATGTAAAAGGTGAGTTATTCATCGATTGAATAAAATTCCTCTGAAATCAACGAAAAGTTACCGAAGAAAATCCTCAGTATAAACTTATAATAAAAGTCTATTGAAAAATTAACTATTGTGCATTTTTTATCAATTACATATAGTACAACAATTTATTTTATACACCGCAGGCATGATTCGCGCGTATTACGTGCCTGTTTTCAGGAACTTAGCACGGTGGTCGGGAAGCAAAAAAAAGTCTGCTTGAAATACCTAAGAAAAGTGAATGTGGTATGCTCTTTCCGGTACCTAGGAATGCACAAAAATCGTTGAGACTTTTTTGTTCAGTCAAAAATACAAAAAATCGGTTTTTTGATAATATCTTCTCAGGGATGTATTTTATCACAAAAGTTTTTCTGGTATGATTTTTAGAGAATTTAATTACCTTTCGAACGAGCCCTATAACTTCAAAAAATATCAATTGGTTACCGAGATAGAGCGCATATCAGTAGGCCATAAATACCAACAATCGATTTTCGAGAATATCTCCTAAAGGATGTATCTTATCATAAAGTACTTTGAATATGACATATAGAAATTTGATTATCTTCAAAATGAGCCCTATAACTTAAAAAAAATATTCATTGGTTACCGAGATAGAGCGCATATAAGTGAAGTCAATCAGTGAAAAAAATCGGTTTTTCCGACATTCCACCTCTGGAATGTATTTTATCCATAATATGATTAGCAGTATTCGTAGAGGACTCAATTTCCTTCAAAATGAGCCCTTAAACATTCGAAAATGTTCAATAACTACCGAGATAGAGCGTCTCGCGTGTACCCTTTTTGATAATTTTTCACGAAAATCGTTGAAAATCAGTTTTTCAGAAATTTCTCATGAATAGAATCGTTTCAGATTTTGATTTAATTTTTTTCAACATCTTAAGACTTAAGAATCTGAAAAAATTCTATTCATGAGAAATTTCTGAAAAACTGATTTTCAACGATTTTCGTGAAAAATGATCAAAAAGGGTCCACCTGAGACGCTCTATCTCGGTAGTTATTGAACATTTTCGAATGTCCAAGGGCTCATTTTGAAGGTAATTGAGTCCTCTACCAACATTTTGAAGATAATCAAATTTTCTGCAAATCATATTAGAAGTACTTTAATGATAAGATACATCCTTTCGGAGATATTCTCGAAAATAGATTGTTGGTATTCTAAAAAAACCGATTTTGGGTACTTTTGACTGAACAAAAAAGTGATTTTCTTGCGAACAGGATCTGTTCAGATTTTGTCTCAACGATTTTTGAGCACTTCTAGGTACCAGAAAGAGCATGCCACATTCACATTTCTTAGGTATTTCAAGCAGACTTTTCTTTCCTTACCGACCACCGTGTTAGGTAGCCCTT
This sequence comes from Andricus quercusramuli, assembly GCA_932178445.1. Classification (NCBI taxonomy): domain Eukaryota; kingdom Metazoa; phylum Arthropoda; class Insecta; order Hymenoptera; family Cynipidae; genus Andricus; species Andricus quercusramuli. Next base: position 57,322 of record CAKNXH010062871.1, on the reverse strand, counting down.
TATGGGTCAGTGGTGGGAGCAGTACAATAATGGCCTCATTATTGTACTGTACAATAATGGGGTCATTATTTTACTGCTCCCACCACTATCGACTATCCATTATTTATTGAAACAGTGAACGGTCTAAGCCCTTGTATACATTAAAGTATTAACGATATTAAGAATTAGGTATAAGTCTAAATATTGACACAATAGTTTAACGATGGCCGCTATGACAACGCAAGTAATAATTGCAACATATTATGATTGAAAAATTAAAAGTTTAGCAAATAATTTTCAGCTATTAATTAATAAGTATCAGTGGGTCTGCGCAATATGTTTTTGAATTGGAACGCTGACATATTAAAAAAATCGAGTTTATTGCCCAAGTCGTTCGCTTCTATACAAATGCGGGTGAGCGCTGAATTTTCCCCGTAATTAGTGCGATGCGAAGGTAGCTCAAACAATTTATAATTAAGAAGAGATTTTTCAGGGGCATGTAGACATATTCCAGAGAGTATTGGAGGACAGTCAATTACGTTATTTGGTAAGTTGTATAAAAAATTGACGTCTGTGCACATCATCCTTGACTAAAACTTGGGTATATTTAATAGAAATCTGATATCATAATGATTGTGATCGTGTCTATTCATTATCATTCCGAGCTGTCTGGCTGCGAATCGAAGAAAACGATTCTGATCCCTCTCAAGTCTAACTTTATGGATCATGTACTGAGGGGCCCAAATGATGTAAGCGTATTCAAGATGAGGACGAACTAGTGCGAAGTACAGGGTTTTAAGAGCCATTGGATTATGTAAAAGCATGGCATTCCGAATAACGAAGCTTAGTGATTTAAGAGCCTTATGAATTGCTTCGGTCACTTGATGATTAAAACACAGCAAGTCATCAAGTAATAGCCCCAGGTCACGCACTCTACTCACTCTAGTTAGTTCATCTTCCTCAAGCATGTAATTGTGGGTAAACCTAGTCCTCCTTCTTGTGAATGAAATAGCAAAGCATTTTTTAATGTTCAACTTCATCCCGTTTAGAGAGCACCAGCACTGCAACCTGTTGAGGTCACTTTGCAGTTCGATTCAATCCATGAGGGAGCGAATTGTTTTGTAAATTTTAAGATCATCGGCATATACTAAAAAAGAGCAGAATTTGAAAATAGTTCCTAAGTCGTTGATATGTAGGAGGAACAAGAGTGGACCAAGATGCGATCCCTGAGGCATCCCTGAGGTGGCAGAAAAAACAGTAGAGTATTTGCCGTTAACTCAAACAGAATGTAGTCTGTTGTTTGAATAACTAGATAACCATGACAGAATTTTTGACGTGAGTCCCTATTGGCTTGAGCTTCGCCATCAGAATGTCATGATCGACTGTATCAAATACCTTTGAAAAATCAGTATAGACCGCATCCACCTGATGTCCAGATTCGATAGATTGAAATATATAATGTGTAAAGGTGCATAAATTCGTAGATGTGGACCTTCCCCTTACAAAGCCATGCTGATCTTTAATTATAGTGTTGTTAAAAGCTAACGTTAATGTATCATATATGATGCTTTCGAATACTTTGGGCAAGGTACTGAGTATTGTTATCGGTCGATAATTTTTGACATTGTTGCGATCACCTGATTTAAATATGGGGACAATTGTGCCCTTTTTCGATTCTTAAGGAAAATACCCTTTTGAGATCAATAAGTTAAATATAAGGTACAACGGAAGTAAGACGAGCAGCATGATCTGATGAGGTAGGGAGGTACGCCATCTAGTCCAGCGCCCTCATTAATATCAAGGTTAGATAATTTACGTTCAATTTCAGTTATACTTATATTTATGTTGTTCACGTATCATTGCAGCATTGAAGCAATCCTCGTCGTACATGATATTTTTGAAAATTTTGAGAATTTTTTAAAAATATAGAATTTTTTACAATTTTTGAAAATTTTTGATATTTTTGAAAATTTTGGAAATTTAAGAAATTTTTGGAAATTTTCAAAAATTATTAAAATCTCCCCAAAATTTCAAATTTTCAAAAATATCCTAAATTTTGATATTTTTCAAAAACTTTCAAATTTTTCAAAAATTTTCAGACGAACAAATATCAACTGGCTCAGTAAAAATCTTGTTAACCGGCGCTAAAAGTGAATTGTACCGATTCGACTCGCCACGTCAGACCTCCCCTGTGATACATGATAATCGGTGGCACGAAACTTTCAAATCATACCCTTGGTGTATAAAGTATAATGCGCACAATGGAACTACGTTGGTCATTACGCCTTGTGTGTTTGCAATACCCGTCTCCGCCTCGCGCTCATCTAAGACTTGTATTGCAAACTCACACGCGGCGTATAATGACTGACTTAAGTTCCTTGGCGCACAATGTACTATTATTTATTATATTTTATTATTATTTTATTATTTTCAAGATATTATTAGGGTGCACCAACTGAACCATTGGACCTTTTCAGACTTTTAATACAGTTTTATTACAAAGACGGGCTTTAAATATTTAAATTATTATTAAATCGCTATCGGTTTTTCATGGTAACTCATCACTTCGAGTTAGTCAAATCTGCCAAACAATCTATCAACGCGATCAAAAGATCACTTGATAATTTTCATTATTCGCCTCTGACGTCACTTTTTACTCCCTTGGGATTTAGCCCCGCTTCGTAGGCATTGAACAGTGCTGAAATCATGCATGTGTTATGAAATTATATATTATACACCCAGGGGCGCATGCACATAAAAAACTAAGAATAAAATTTGTTGCAGGAAATTTTTTAGAGCGATAAAGTTTTGTTCAGCCAACTTCGCGTCTTTCAAAATACATGTGTTTGTCATGGAATAAAAAAGAAAGTTTAACCGATATTTGTGTAAAGTTTATCCTGTGAAGTTAATTTTTGTTGCAGAGAATCTTCCGTCAGAAATCGATGTAAAGTTTATCTTCTGTTTTTTCTGTGTGAACAAGAGAAGAAATTTATTCAAATATTTAGGAATATTATATAATTATAACATACTGTAATATTATATAAGTTGTAATGTAGGCAGGAAGCCCGTGAGACCCCCCCCCCCCCCCCCCCTAGAGCTCAAGCCATAAAGCCTATAATATTATAATAATTAAAATATTATAATATTATTTTACTTGGCTCGAGTAAATAAAGTCCTGAATGTGAGCTAACGAATATTAATTTAAGGTAAATAAGTATGTGCAACAAAATGATATAGTTCAGCTAATAAAGAAATTTTAATAGGATCTAATTAACATTGTTTGATTCAAAAGTACGACCTATTGGTCGAAAGGGAATATTTCTTTGAATTCAAGAAATAATGAAAATGAATGTACCATGAATGGGAATTATTATTTCTTTGAACTGAGGAAATGCGAATTGACGGAAAGAAGTTATAGTACATATTTTCCTAAATGAACCACTGGATTCTTCAGCTTAAATCAGAATTAACATTTTCATTATTATACATATTCGATTTAAACTATGTACATAATTTGAATTATTGATGAACCTGGAACAGAAAAATTCCATTAAAAATCTACCTCCAGCAGGAATCGAGCTTGGGTCTGCCGAGTGTGAAGTGGATATTCAATTTTAGAATATATTTGCTTAAGCTAAAGAAGTATTCAGTTGAAAGTACTTACGCCAACATTCATTAATACAATATTTAGTATTTGTTTCATTTGAATAAATATGCATTTATCTTAATGAAATATTTATTTAAATTGAAGTAATATTTGTTTAGAATAGTCTCCTTCGTTCTTTTACTTTGAATGAAACATTTATTCCAACCAAATTATAAATATTTTATTTAACGAAACAAGTATTTCGTTAAAATAAATGTTTATTATATATTATTAATTTAATTCTACCAATCAAAAGAAGCATTTCCTTTAACTGAAGAAACAAATATTTATGTAAACACAATATTTTATTCATTTAAAGAAATATTTTATTTGTATAAATGCATCAACTCTTTTGTAATAAAAAAATATCTTTTAAATTAAATTAATATTCTTTTTAATTTACAAATTTTGCATTTTCTGCTGAGCGACGTCGATTCGCGGTAAATAAGGAAAACGCATAATACACCTGAAGATTATTAAGAGCGATATAGTAACATGTTAAAGCTTCAAGAAAAATTGCATTCTCACAAGGAAAAATAAAAAATGCATCAGTACATTGCCGAAAGCAGTCGAAGGCAGATTATTTTAATGTAAGTATAATACACAATGTGTGGGAAAACTAATCGTGAAAATGCTAAGAATAATTATTTGTATTTGTACTTGTTTTTCACCACCGTTCACGTACTATGATTAGCGAACAACCCATGATACGAGGTCTGTCCGAAAAGTACCCGACCTTGTGGTGTACCAGGAGTAAATGGTAATTCTGTTCAATGGCGATGATATCTCCTTGAAAGTGCTCCCCTTTGGAAGCCACAACCTTCTTCCAGCTATCCTGCCACTTTCTCAGGCACGCCTTAAAGTCACCTTTCGGAATTCACAATATATATTTTTTTCATAAAAAACGGTCACGCGGTTAAAAAAAACTTTTTTTTTATTCTTTTTTCCTCCTCCATAACTTAAAAAAATGCAATTTAAAGGTTAAAATTCTTGGTAGTTTTTTTCTACCTTATGGTGAACATTTAACAGAAATTACAACCTGATACTCTGATGCTCTGTTCTATTCTTTATCTACTGTACCGCTTGCTCTAGTATAAATTTTTCTCCAGGACTAACAGAATGGCTATATCATTTTTACTCATCGTTGCTGTTGTGATGTATGTCTTCTGTCACGGAGCTGCCGATTTTAATTCATCAAATTATGATGTTGATGATTTGGCTAATTTGCTGAAAAGGGAAAATATCGTGATCGACACCATCCATGATTATCTTCAGGAACAGGAAAATCGATTGGCAACTCTCAGGATGTAAGTCCATAAACTTCGATTTTTCTTACACAACTTGTATGATTCCAAAATTTATTATTTTATTTAAATAATTTGGGCGATTCCCAATTTTCTTTTTCTCTTATCTAAACAAATCTGAAGTAATTCTGACACCATAAGGCTTAATTTCTCAACAAGCATTTTAAAAAAGAAGAACCTTCCTATTCGAACATCGTAAACTAAGAAAAATGATTGGGATCCCAAAATAATTTGTTTGCTATATAAGCTATGGAGGAAACAAAACGTTGGTTACTTCAACGAAACTTGTTCATTCAGCAAAATTTGATTGAAGAAATAATTTCTTTTATACAAAAAAAGTTTTGTCAAAATAATCAAACTATTTTGTTGCTTTTAATGTACATAATTATTACAAAAAATTTCGAAAGTAATTGAAATATATTTTATTGGTGAAATTCGACGATTTCACAATTATTTTTGGATAAAAAAGGTCTACAAAACAAGTTTGTAACGTTCACTAATAATTTCGTATTGGATCCAAAATATTCTTTAAAAGCTCTTTTTTTGTCATTTATAAAAAACTTTTTTTTTGTTACAGACACATCAAAGATTATGCAAAGGAACACGCCAAAGCCATACGTAATATCCAATAGTATCCTTTAAACCCTACAAGTAAAAAAAATCTGTTTCAGACTGCTATTTTCATGCAATTGCAAATAATATTTCAATTTAATTACTGAACATTTTACTGAAATTTCCACATGATCTGATTGAGCTAGTACGACGTCATTAGATTATTTCTTTGCTTCTTTTTCCAAATATTACATTAAATAGATTAAAACTAAACTCGTAAAATTGATATTTATTAAATTTGGTATCTCCATAGAAAAGGTAGTCCGAACTCTTAGTAGTGCAACTCAGGAAAGTTCCGTTAATGATGAGATTAAGGAAGAAGATGATGAAGGTGATCTCAGTCATTTAAATAAAGTAAGATAATTATATATTATACAATTATTAGTGTCGTCAGAAAAAGCTTTGAAACCTAGAGGTTAGTTTTTTTATAGTAGCATATTTTACGCGATCTATTTTTAAATAGGATAACTTCACGCTGGAATTCTGGGTTCCGAACAGTGGTCTCATTTTGATACCACTCGAGACTGAAATCGGTATCTTCATGCTATTCTCTCCAATCTGGGATTAGCAGCCTCACCTCTCCAATCTCGTTTTGGGTTCACACCTCATGCAATTACGCATACGTGGAGCTACGGGCCAGCACAAAACGAGATTGAAGAGTTTAGACTGCCAACACAAGATTGGAGAGTAAAAGTATAGCATGGAAGTACCTAGGGTGACCAGATTGCCCGAGTGAAAATTACGGACATTTCTAAAAAAAAATAAGTCGCTAATCGATATGAAATGTCAAAGGCAGCACTTTTTCCATTGTAGTACTTGTTTCAAAAAGACTAGACTATTATGTGCGCGCGCAAGCGCGCGCCAACTTTTATGTTCATGTTTCTCCTTCGCTCAATTTTCGAATCACAAGTTATTCCTTCAAATTTCTTGACCAATCAAATTATTGATTTCATAACACAAAAAGTTGTGAATAATTATTTTCATTGAATCATTGAAATAATTTTTACTTCATATTTTTGTGAAAATTTGAATTATTAGTAGCCCTTTAAACTATTCCAGAGAGAATTAAAATATATGTGCACAGAATTTCGAAATGAAAATTCAGATACTCATTTCACAACATCCCAAAATTTAAAAAATTATATAATTTTAATAGAGGTATTTTAAACATTAACAAACTCTTATTATACAATGTATAGTCAATAGTCAATTATATAACCTTGAAGTAAATAATCAGTTTATGTTACCTAATCAAAAGAAATTAAAATTCAATCATCATGTAATTTAAAATTGTTGAAAAAAATAATCAGCTAATGATTATTTAATCTGTTTATAACACAATAAACATTCAACTATTATTTTCATTCAAACATTGTAATAATTTGTATACTATATTGAGAAAAAAATTCACTATCATTTCTGAAAATTTAATATATTTGTAACCTTCCATACTAATTTCAGAGAAAATAAGATCATATTCACATATAATTTTAAAAAATGAATGCAGACACAAGTTTCACAACATCAGCATCATTTCAAAAATAATGTAATTAGTGGTACTTCAAATTTAAATAAACTTTTATTATACAAATTATATCCAGTATTCAATTACAAAACCTGGAAGTAAATGATCAAATTATGATTTTGAATTTGAAACAATTTAAATTAAATATTCATGTAATTAAATTTTGTGGTTAAAATAAATCATCTAATCATTAATTAAACAGTTCACAACATAAAAACCCTCAAGCAATTATTTTCATCGAAACAATTAAATTATTTTTACTCCATTTTTTTTCTTCAATTTTGCCCTTCATTTCTGAATATTTTGATTGATTAATAAGCTTTTTAAAAAATTCCAGAAAATTTAAGTTCTAGTAGAATCAATAAATAATTAATCAGTCATTTAAAAACACAAAAAGCATCACATATTTTCAAAATGTTTAATTACATTATTTAAATTTAAGTTACTAATAATCTTTTATACAAATTTCATAAAAAATGAAAACATATTTACATATAATTTCGAAAATTGAATTCAGATAATCATTTCAGATCATCGTAAACATTTAAGAAAATTATATAATTATAATGAAGGTATTAAAAAGAACTCTTATTCTAAAAATTATAGCCAATATTCAATAACATAACCTTGAAGTGAATAGTCAATTTATGTTATCTAATTAAAATTAATCAACATTCAATATTTATGTAATTCAATATTGTGAAAAAAATTAATCAGCTTATAATCAATTAATCAGTTTAGAGTAAGAAAAGTATCATATAATTATTTTCATTGAAACATTTAAATAACTTTAACTTTATATTGTTATTGAAATTTGAATGATAATAACCTTACAAACTAATTCCAGGAAAAATAAAATCATTTGTAAAAACAATGTTGAAAATTGAATTCAGATACTCATTTCGCAAATTATGAAGCAATTTGACAATTACGTAACTGGAATAAGACTATTTTAAATATAAATGAACTTTTATAATACAAATTTCAGCCAATATTCAATTAGATAATCTCAAAATAAATAATCAATTCATGTTACTTAATTAAAGGATATTAAATTCCAATCTTACTGTAATTTGATATTGTGAACAAAATTATTCAGCTTATTCTTAATTAATCAGTTCACAACATAAAAAGTGTGAAAAAATTACTTGCATTGAAACTTTCATATAATTTTTACTTTATAAATATCATTCTTTAAATTTTGACTTTTCTTTTGTTAAATTTAATTTACTAATCATCTTTTAACTAATTCCAGAAAATGTAATTTTCAACAGAAACAGTTAATATTTAATCAATGAGTTCATAATATAGAGAGCTTTGAATAATTATTTTAATTTAAATATTAGAATAACTTGTATTTAATATTTATTTGACAATTTAAAATATTAATAACCTTCCAAAGTAATACCAGGAGAAATTTGAATATATGCACATATAATTTTGAAATTTGAATTCGGATACTCACTTCACAACATCACAGAAATTTTAAAAAAATTATATCATTGTAATGGAGATATATTAAAGGAAAAAAAATTTTATCATCGAAATAGCAGCCAATATTAAATCACATAACCTTAATGTAAATAATCAATTTATGTGACACAATTGAAAACAATTCAAAGTAAATCTTTATGTAATTCACTTTTTTGGAAATAATAAATCATTCAATAGTTAGAATAGTTGATTCATTTGTTCAGAACATAAAAATCAATCAACCATATTATTTGCAATGAAACATCAAAATAACTTCTGCCTTATATTTATATAAAAATTTCAATTATTCATAATATTTTTAACTAATTCCATAAAAACTTAGAACACATTTACATATAAGTTTGAAGATTATTTAGATAATTATCTCACAACATCGCAATCATTTCGAAAATTATGAAATTAGAATAAAAGTATTTTAAATATAAATAAACTTTTATTATACACATCATATTCAATATTCGATTATATAAAGATTACTTCTATACTACAATCTTACACAAGATGGAGGTTACCTTTTTTCATATGAAGGATTTGAACTATTATTCCTGAAAATTTAATTTATTTATAAAATAGAATCAGTTAATCAGTTTTTCATTTGAAATTGCATTTCTATACATTTAATTTATTAATGACTTTTAAAACTAATTCCAGAAAAATAAAAAAAATATGTATATATTAATTAATCATTTCACAACATAAAAAGCAATAAACAGTTATTTTAATAAAAACATTCGAATAATTTTTACTTTATATTTTTCTGAAACTTTGAATTAATAATAACCTTTTAAACTAATTCCACAGAAAAGTAAAAAATATCTACATATAATATTGAAAGCAGAATTCAGGTACTTATTTCACAACATCGAAAAATTCACCAAAATTACACAATTGGAATAGAGGTATTTCAAACATAAATAATCTTTTATCATAGAAATTATAGTCAATATTCAATTTCATGGCCTTCAATCAAATAATCAATCGATGTACTTAATTTAAACAAGTTAAAATATAATCTTTATGTAATTTAATATTGAAAAAAATTGATCAGCTAATGATTCATTCATCTGTTGCCAACATAAAAAGCATTCAACTATAATTTTCATTCAGGCATTCAAACAATTTTTACTTTACATTTATTTTTAATTTACACTTTCATTTCTGAAAATTCGATTTATAAGTAACCTTTTATGGTCCCAATCTAAATCTTGCTATTGTGGTCCATCTTTTCTCTCCCCATCCCTCTTTAAATACTTTTGTACTTCTTCCTTTTTTATCATCTTAAACAATATATTATATTTTGATTCCTCAATCATCCCCCATCTTTCTATTAATTGTCTTTCTCTCTCCCTTTCTTACACTTCTTCGCAGTTAACTCCAGTCACGTCATCTATCTCTCTAGCCTTAAAGAACTCCCTGCTTTCTTCTTCCAATCTCGTTAATTCCATCGCCCTCCCTCTCCTCTCTTCTACCATCATCAAACACTTTCTCTCCAACTCCCCTCCCTTTCCCTCTCACAGCTTAGTCTCAAAATTCCATGCCCTCTTTCCCGCTCTAGTACTTAATTTATCCCTTTCCGTTGCTTCTCTCACCATATATCCTGGCGCCCTCCCGTCTACCCCTAGCGTACACCTTATATATACCTTTCTTGTAAACTTTCAATCTCTTTCCTTTCTTTCCATCCCCATATCTCTGGTCCATAATCTTATACCAGCCATACCAGCGTATCAAATAATCACATTCTCCTTCTCAAATTTTCTTTTGAATCTTCTTTCTCCTATTCCCCATATCTGTTTCATTACCCCTGCTGCTTTTTTACCCTTTCTCTTATATAAGCTCTATGATCTCCATTTGCTTGCAAGGTATATCCCAAATACTTAAACTCTTTTACTTCATTTAATTTTATTCCCTTCCATCTCCCCGTCCATTCCTCCTTTCTTCCTCCTCCTTTTCTAAACCTCATTATCTTTGTCTTTTCTACATTAAAATTCAACTTTTTTCCATCTAAGTATTTCTCTAATCCTGTAATCAAGCCCATCATCCCTTCTTTATCCTCTGCAATCAATACTATATCGTCCGCGTATGCCAGTGTTTATATCTTTTCTTTCCCTATCCCAACTCCTTCCCATCCATTTTTTTTTTCATTTCTTCTTCCAAGTCTGATATTAATATAATAAATAAAAGTGGGCTCAGAGGAAATCCTTGCCTCACTCCTCTCACCAACCAAAAACTATCTCCCACTTGCTCTCCTACTTTTACCTTGCATTTTGTCTCTCTAAAAATTTCCGATACTCTCTTTGTTAATCCCTCTCGTATCCCCTTTTTCACCATAACTTTTTCTATCTCAGCACGGTCTAATGAGTCAAACTTCGCCGTTAGGTCCACAAACATTGCTATCATTGCTCCTTTCTCCCTTTTAATTCTCCTATTTACTAAATAGTTCAGAACATATATATCGTCGATCACTCCCATCCCTTTTCAAATTCCTGTCTGATTGGGTGGCTCTATCTATTTCTCCACAACTTCTTTTTTTAACCTCTCCGGTAAAACAGTCACATATACCTTATATAGTGTTGGCATTGATATCACTCCTGTATAATCATTAACCTCCTCCCATTTGCCTGCCTTCACTATTGGTATCACTTGTCCTTCTTCCCATAACTCTGGTCACCCCTCTCCTCTCCATACTCAATTGCCATTATCCATGCCCATTCCTTCAATTCTGTCTCCCCATATTTCCATACTTCATTTGGAATTTCATCTATACCAGGTGCCTTTCCATCTTTCATCATCCTTAATACCTTGACTATTTCCTCTCTTGTAATGTCCTCCTCCTCATCTGTTTCCCTACCATCTTCTCCTCCTTTCCTAACATTCCTCTCTACGCCTTCTAGTATTTCCATAAAATATTGTTTCCATTCTATCATCTCAATATCCTGGTTTACTCTTTTCCTTATCCTTCTCTCATTATTTACCACCTTCCAAACCTCGTCTTCCGTCCTAGCTTTCTAGCTTCTTCTTCAAAACCTGTTATTTTCCTCCTCTTTTTTTTTGATCACACAACTCATCAGTTCAAAAAATAAGAAGCATTAAACTATAACTTCCATTAGAAAATTCACATAATTTTTACTTGATATATTTCCTTTAATTTGAACTTTCATTTCTGAATATTTGACTCATTAATAACCTTCTAAACTAATTACACAAAATATAAGTTTCAATGGAATCAAATTATAATTAATAAACCAGTTCATAACATGAAAAGCGTATATATATACATATAATCTTGAAAAATGAATTTAAATAGAGTCATTTCACAACGTCACAAGCATTTGAAAATATTATATAATTGCAATACAGGTATTTTAAAGAAAATGTAAAGTTTAATTATAGCAATAATAACCAATATCCAATTACATAACCTTCAAGTAAATAATCAATTTATGTGACTTGATTGAAAAAAATTTTAATTTAATCTTTATTTAATTCAAAGTTTCCAACAAAATTGATCGACCAATAATTAATTAAACTGTTCACAACATACAAGGCATGAAACTATTATTTTAATTGGAATGTTCAAATAATTTTTACTTCATATTTTTTAAACATTCTGAAAATTGGAATTATTAATAACTTGTTATACTAATCTTCAACCAAATTTAAACATAGTATTCAGATATAATTTTGAAAATTAAATTCAGATGCTCATTTGAGCATTAATCTATAATTTTCATCGAAACATTCAAATAATTTTTACTTTATATTCCCCTTTTAATTTGAAATTTCATTTCTATACATTCAATTCATTACTAACCTTTTAAAGTAATTGAAAAAAATATACGTACATATAATCTTGAAAATTGAATTCAGATAGAGTTATTTCACAACGTCACAAGTACTTGAAAAGATTATATAATTGCCATAAAGGTATTTTAAAGAAAAAGTAAACTTTCATTATAAAAGTAGTAACCAATATTCAATTAAATAACCTTTATGTAAATAATTAATTTATGTTACTTAATTGAAAAAAATTCAAATTCAATCTTCTTTTAATTTAAAGTTTTTGAACTAAATTAATCAACCAATAATTAATTAAACTGTTTACAACATAAAAGGAATGAAACCGTTATTTTTATTGAAATATTCAAATAATTTTTACTTTATATTTAAAAAAAAAATGAAATTTCATTTCTGAAAATTGGAATTATTAATAACTTTTTATACTAATTAAAAAAAAATTAAACATATATGGTATTCTGCTATAATTTTGAAAATTAAATTCAGACACTCATTTAGGCATTAACCTATAATTTTCATTGAAACATTAAATAATTTTTACTTTATATATATATTTCTCAAATTTGAACTCTCATTTCTGACAATTTAAATTATTAATAACCTTTCAAACTAATCCCCGAAAATGTAAGTTTTAATAGAATCAGTTAATAATTAATTAATTAGTTCATAACATAAAAAGCATTACACAATTATTTTCATTTAAACATTGAAATAATTTTTACATTATATTTTCCTTTAAATTTTAAATTTCACTTTTATACATTCAATTTATTACTAATATTTCAAACTAATTAAAAAATAAAATATATGTACATATAAACTTGAAAATTGAATTTAGATAGAGTTATTTCACAACGTCACAAGCGTTTGCAAAGATTATATAATTGCAATAAAGGTGTTTTAAAGAAAAAGTAAACTTTTATTATAAAAATAATAACCAATATTCAATTAAATAACCTTTAAGTAAATAATCAATTTATGTTATATAATTGAAAAAAAAATTAAATTTAACCTTTATTTAATTTAAAGTTTTTAACTAAATTAATCAACCATTATTTAATTAAACTGTTTAAAACATAAAAAGAATGAAACCATTATTTTCAATGAAATATTCAAATAATTTTTACATTATATTCTCATTTAAATTTTAAATTTAATTTCTATACATTCAATTCATTAATAACCTTTTAAACTAATTAAAAAATAAAAATAAAATATATGTACATATGATCTTGAAAATTGAATTCAGATAGAGTCATTTTGCAACGTCACAAGTATTTGAAAAGATTATATAATTACAATAAAGGTACTTTAAAGAAAAAGTAAACCTTTATTATAATAATAATAACCAATATTCAATTACATAACCTCCGTGTAAATAATCAATCTCTGTTACTTAATTGAAAAAAAAAATCAAATTCAATCTTTTTTTAATTTAAAGTTTTTAACAAAATTAATCAACCCATAATTAATTAAACTGTTTACAACAGAAAAAGCATACAATTATTATTCCCATTGAAACATTCAAATAATTTTTACTTTATATTTTTTAAACATGAAATTTCATTTCTGAAAATTTGAATTATTAATAACTTTTTGTACCAATTTTTGAAGAAATTTAAACATAGGATTTAGATATAAGTTTAAAAATTGAATTCAGATACTCATTAAAGCATTAATGTATCATTTTCATTGAAACATTCAAATATATTTTACTTTATATTTTTTTTTTCAAATTCGAACACTCATTTCCGACAATTTAAATGATCAATAACCTTTTAAACTAATTCCAGAAATGTAAGTTTGAAAACAATCAGTTAATAATTAATAAATCAGTTCATAACATAAGAAGCATTACACAATTATTTTCATTAAAACATTCAAATAATTTTTACATTATATTCTCCTTTAAATTATAAATTTCATTTCTATACATTCAATTAATTACTAACCTTTTAAACTAATTAAAAAATAGAATATATCTACATATAATCTTGAAAATTGAATTCAGATAGAGTCATTTCACAACGATACAAGTATCTGAAAAGATTATATAATTGCAATAAAGGTATTCTAAAGAAAAAGTAAACCTTTACTATAAAAATAATAATAAATATTCAATTACATAACCTTCGTATAAATAATCAATTTATGTTACTTAGTTTAAAAAAAAATCAAATAAAATATTTATTTAATTTAATGTTTTTAACGAAATAATCAACCAATAATTAATTAAACTGTTTACAGCATAAAAAGCATACAACTATTATTTCCATTGAAACATTCAAATAATTTTTACTTTATATTTTTTAAGCATGAAATTTCATTTCTGAAAATTTTAATTATTGATAACTTTTTATACTAATTTTCGAAGAAAATTGAACATAATATTTAGATATAATTTTTAAAATTGAATCGAGATATTCATTAAAGCATCAATCTATAATTTTCATTGAAACATTCAAAAAATGTTTACTTTATATTTTTTTTCAAATTCGAGCTCTCATTTCGGACAATTTGAAGTATCAACAACCTGTCAAACTAATTCCAGAAAATGTATGTTCCAATAGAATCAGTTAATAATTAATTAATCAATTCACAATGTAAATAGCATTAAAAAATTAATTTCATTGGAACATTCAAGTATAGTTTTCACATTATATATATATATATATATATATATATATATTTCTTGTTTAAAATATGAATTTCTATACCTTTAATTCAATAGTAAGCTTCAAAAATAATTTAAAAAATTTTTTAAATATATATGTATATATCATTTTGAAAATTTAATTCATATACAGTCATTTAACAACGTAACAATGACTTTAAACAAATAATTAATCAATCAGTTCAAAAAATAAGAAGCATGAAATTATAACTTTCATTAAAAAATTCAATTATTTCTCACTTTATATTTTTTCAAGCATTATAATACATCACTGCAGTAGCGTCTGAGACTATATCGCCATTCATTTAATCTCATCGAGTAGACTATAGTCAAGAAGGAATAGTATACTATTTCTTCGCGACGAAAATATAACGCGCATATATCCAGATAAAGAACATCTGCGCCTGGATTAAAAATGTAGAAAAATTACTGAGATACATTTTATTTTATGCCGTGTATTGAAAAAGTCAGTCATAACAAGCAAAGATATAATATCTTACATTGAAAGTAATAGTAAAAATAAATAAATTGAAATAATTATCGGCGATCGATAAAATGAGAAATTTACTTCTTTAATTCTGTTAGTTTTAATTTTAATATATATAGAGGTCACCCTATGACTTACTATAGCTAACAGAAATTCTTCCTCCATGAAATTACGAGTTTTCATCTATAGGACTAGAGACCAGAGGAGGGCATTTCAGGTGGAAGGGGCATCACGCTGCTTTACGCGGATGCCCGACTGATGTGCAGTAGAGCACTGCGAGCACTGCGAGTGCGTACCGTCCACTCGCGAAGAAAAAAGTGGGGGGAGCGAGGCTCGAGACGTTTTTCTGCGTCTCCCAACTCCCACCACCGCGAGTGCCCTTTCCGGAGAAAATTACGGACATTTTACATGAATGACGGACTGACGGACGAAAAGCTGAAATGACGGACGTCTAGTGACCCGAGGACAGACATGCCCAAGTCGGGGAAATTCCGTCTGGGAACACATGTTCCGCGTCCACCTCTCTTTCTCCTAGAGAGCGGGAGAGGTGGTAGACGCGTACGTCACAGAGGAGAGAATCTCGCGAGCGTTTATCACCACTCCCGCTCTCTAGGAGAAAGAGAGGTGGAAGCGGAACATGTGTTCCCGGAGGGAAGTTCCCCGAGTTGAGCATGTCTGCCCTAGGAGGTACCGGAATTAGACCTGAAATAATACTTTCTTTTTACAGTGTTTACTGCTTTACAAAAAAAGGTATGCCTACAAAATGATTCTTTTCTGCTTTGCAAATATGAACAGATATATTTTCATTTCGAATAAGTCACCTGATGCTTTTTCGTATGAGAAATAAAATTCGTTCACAAAAAAAAACTAGGGGTACGAAATGTTGCAGGTAATCGTTCAAGCAGGTTAATAGTCAGCTGATTACTTCAAGCTAAGGTAAACTGTCCGTGGTTACAGGCCTGTAACCTGCTGCCTCTAGCGGAGTACGCGGGAAATATCTGCGATTTACCATGGACACTTCACCTCAGTTTGGAGTACCTACCACGCGCTTACTCTACTTCAGGTCTGTCCAAGTGGGGAAAACTGCTCATTTGCCAGATCGGAATTTAACACCACCACCGACCTCTACTCATTCAACTCGACGAGAGCGACCACCCCCAAGCCTCTGGACGTGACAAGAGGGAAGTGGTGGTGGAACTCGAACATGTGGCGAATAAGCAGTTTTCCCATACTTGGACAGGCCTGCTCTACTTGACCGATTACCTGCAAGATTTTGTACCGTCAGTTTTTTCAGTGCAGTATTTTCTTTATCGTGAGAATTGTACAACTATAATAATACTAGCTAGTGCTATTATATTCATTTACGCCGGCATGCGATATTCAGCATTGGCCAAATATCAATGATGAACCAATATTTTGAACGACAAGACTCAGGAACGACAAGACTTGGCTCAGAATTGGAAAAATGTCTAATTTAATTTTTGAGGGTATATCTTATTCAGATTTTTGGCAGAATTGAACAAATATGTTTAGCGGATCTCACCCCGTAAAATAATTCATGACAAAAGTACTTAAATAAAGGAAGCATTTTATTTACAAAAATTGTCTCTGGGGGATCCTACGTTTTTTTCTTCAACTCTGCCAAAAATTAAGCGAAAATTTCACATGAAAAGGAAACATTTTTGGAGGTAATAAAATAAAAAAAAAGCTTGGCGTTAAGATTTTACAAGTCACACATTTTTTAATTAAAGAATATTCGAATTTTTACAATTTATAAAACATTGGAAAGATTATATTTATTACGTGATAAAATTTTAGTATGCCGGCACAAACTACGAAAAGCTCTGCAACGGAGAAATTCTACCACCCGCAGATATTCAGAAAAAATTAAAATGCCAATACGTCGATCATGGTAGTCCTTTTCTGAAAATAGCACCCTTTAAAGAAGAAGAAGCCTATCTAGATCCTAGAATTGTTGTATACCACGACGTAATGTACGAAGAGGAAATAGAGGATCTTAAAAGATTGTCAAAGCCCAAGGTTCGTCAAATTTTAATATTTTTGTTTAAATTTTATTTGGTAAAATAGAAAAATGTATTCAGGTGGAATTTATACAAGGTAGTTCTTTCTAATGGTTGAAAGCCGTTAAACTGCAACTTAATATATTATATATTATATTATACATTACATATTACTTACATTCCATACCGCTCCACGTCGCATTTGGTTGGAGGCGATCTTTTGAATTTCTTCTTCTTCTTCTTCTTGTTTGTGGCGTCTTGCTGTACAGCAAAAGGCCCGATCTAACACACAGATAGAAGAGTTATTTTGAGAACACAATTAAAATCAAGGGACTCTTGTAGCTCCCTAAGCACAGGCAAATTGGGATCAGTAATAACCCCTGTGTTCTAAGAACTGCAGCGAGAGGCTAATGAACGCAAGGTCCGCCAGATTCGGCTGAAACCACTCGAAGGATCGAGAGAGTCGCAGAACTGACGAACAGAGCAGTACTTCTGATTACGGAACAATTTTCTGACTTCATTGTCAACCTGCTTCGCGTCCAGAACATCCTCTCTGGACTGGTTAGCTAGATACCTCTTTAAGGCATCACGTCTTCTAGCCAACGCCGCATCACAGTCCTTATTCCACCAGAGCGGCTGGGTCTTACGTCTACCTCTGCGGGAATCGGAACTATAGGCCCCATAATCAATCAGAATACGGAACACTGAGTTTACGAACTGATCATAAACAGTCACAGGAACTACTCCCTCTCCCAAAGCTAGGACTAGATCCGAGATGAGATCCTATGTACCTTTCCGAAAAAGAGACCCAGATAAGGGGAGAAATGTCCGACAGGAGTCGTTCAAAGGAATCAACTTTCGATCTGAGACTGCACGACACAAATCTCTGTCGTTTGCATTTTCCCACTTAGATCCCCATACAGGGGAGTGGGAATTGAAATCTCCGCATAAAAGGATGCCACTGAAAAAACGGCTATGGATCCAAGGGAGGTAAGAACAACGACTCCCACCGCATCAACTTCACTAAGCCAGTCGCCGCGAAGATTCAAAGAACTAAAAAGGAGATCTCTCCTAATTAAATAGCAGAGCCACGACCACGGCCAAGTTTCAGTGACACATAGAATATCAAGTTTATATTCAGACAGCATTGCTGAGATCTCCGCTTCTTTCCTACACACACTGTGAGCATTTCAATTGGCAAATTTAATAGACTTTGTGTTGGGCTCCATGATTATTTACTTCATGGATCTACCAGGGATTCACCCACGAAAAAGTAGAATCAAAATAAACTCAAAACTTAATTATGAGATACTACGAATACGTGAAACAAACCTAAAAACTAATTAACTTCAAGATATTTACAGCTATGATACAGCGTGCAGAAGCTCAAGAAACTCAACAACTTAGGAGCGAGCCAGAAAAAGAAACGATGCTAAATCGAGTGGGTCTTAGATCTCTGTCTAAGAGAAATATTAAGACCAGGGTCAGGGGGGACGCAAGGGGCAAACTTTTCAGTAGATGTTTCATTAATACAAGGAGACGCACAGTGGGGCCAAATGGAAAAACGATGTTCAAAATAATCTGTAGCTCGCAATTCTTCATCGATTTCCAACTTTTTTTTCAAAAAATTCAGCATTAAATTCTTAAGAAACATGTCGAGACCGATTTTTTAATTTTTTTTTTTTTTAATTTATATAGAACTGCAAACATCGAAAAAAATGTTGATTTACAACATTTTTTTTTTTAATTCTCTGTAGAAATTTTTTTTAGTGGCATCAGGCCTCAGGTTTGATGCGCAAGGGTCAGTGAAAGAAAAAAATGTGTTGTTATTTCAAGTTATTTGTTATAAACAAATATTTGCAACAAATAGCCAGTATGATGGATTATGTTTTTGTGAAGTATATTTATGCATCGGAATCGCTTGTTCTGAGCAACGAGGTGACATGTGATCATGAAAATGTGATGTCCGACATCATTTGTTAACTTTAACAACAAATAATATAAACAAATGCATGATTTGAACAGTTTTAGGCAGAAACAAACCGTATTTTCTTCAGATTGTCCTCGAATCTCATTGTCAGTGATACACATTGATGTATTTTTGTCACCTAAAATAATTTGTTCAATTTATCAACAATTATTATAAACAAATGCATGATCTGAACAGTTTTAGGCAGAAACAAACCGAATTTTCTCCCGATTGCCCTCGAATCTCATTGCCTGTGATACACATTGATGCATTTTTGTAATCTGAAATAATTTGTTGATATTATCAACAATTATTATAAACAAATGCATGATCTAAACAGTTTTAGGCAGAAACAAACCGAATTTTCTTTCGATTATCTTCGAATCTCATTGCCTGTGATGCACATTGATATATTTTTGTCATCCGATATCATTTTTTCAATTTATCAACAAATAATATAAACAATCGCATGATTTGAATAGTTTTAAGCAGAAACCAACCGAATTTTCTTCCGATTGCCTTCAAATCTCATTGCCTGCGATGCTCATTGATATTTTTTTGACTCAAAATATCATTCAACATTTTTATGAACGAATCATTTGAACAAATTCCTATTATGGACATTTCATAATTCCAGTCCTCATTTCAAGAACGATTTATTCTAGAATCAAGAGCTCAAGAGCTTTAGGATGAAAATCACTATCTATATGTCTCCAGCTTCCTCTTAGATGTGACAGGTATGCATCAGATGAGATGAGTAATTTATGCAATAGATCAGTATTGGTGGCAATGAGATTCGAAGACAATCGGAAGAAAATTAGGTTTGTTTCTGTCTAAAACTGTTCAGATCATGCATTTGCTTATAATAATTGTTGATCAATTTAACAAATTTTTTCAGATGACAAAAATACATCACTGTATATCATCGGCAATGAGATTCGAAGGCAATCGGAAGAAAATTCGGTTCGTTTCTGCCTAAAACTATTCAAATCATGCATTTGTTTATATTATTTGTTGATAAATTGAAAAAATGATATCGGATGACAAAAATATATCAATTTGCATCACAGGCAATGAGATTCGAATATAATCGAAAGAAAATTCGTTTTGTTTCTGCCTAAAACTGTTTAGATCATGCATTTGTTTATAATAATTGTTGATAATATCAACAAATCATTTCAAATGACAAAAATACATCAATGTGTATCACAGGCAATGAGATTCGAGGGCAATCGGGAGAAAATTCGGTTTGCTTCTGCCTAAAACTGTTCAGATCATGCATTTGTTTATAATAATTGTTGATAAATTAAACAAATTATTCGAGGTGACAATAATACATCAATGTATATCACTGGCAATGAGATTCGAGGACAATCGGAAGAAAATACGGTTTGTTTCTGCCTAAAACTGTTCAAATCATGCATTTGTTTATATTATTTGTTGTTAAAGTTAAAAAATGATATCGGACATCACATTTTCATGATCACATGTCACCTCGTTGCTCAGAACAAGCGATTTCGATGCATAAATATACTTCACAAAAACATAATCCATCATACTGGCTATTTGTTGCAAATATTTGTTTATAACAAATAACTTGAAATAACAACAAATTTTTTTCTTTCACTGACCCTTGCGCATCAAACCTGAGGCCTGATGCCACTAAAAAAAATTTCTACAGAGAATTAAAAAAAAAAATGTTGTAAATCAACATTTTTTTCGATGTTTGCAGTTCTATATAAATTAAAAAAAAAAATTAAAAAATCGGCCTCGACATGTTTCTTAAGAATTTAATGCTGAATTTTTTGAAAAAAAAAAGTTGAAAATCGATGAAGAATTGCGAGCTACAGATTATTTTGAACATCGTTTTTCCATTTGGCCCCACTGTGAGACGCATAGCCTTGACCACCATTAAGAGGACTGTCCACGAGTGATTTAATGGAATTCATGCTGGCTTGAGACGCATCACTCAGGTTATCAACAATATCCTCTACACCGGAATAATTTTGAAATTCCGAGCCATCAACTATATCCACTACTGTGGGAGCGGAAAAGGAGGCTCCCGAAACAGAAGAGACAATAGGGCGGTCCTCGCTCAGGCACGAGACCGAAGAGCATGGATTGACTGAGCTAATTTCCGGCACATCAGTCCTGGGATCTTGCTGAGGGACAGAGTTTATCCTGAGTTGAGGTCAAATAACTCCCCACGATAGAAGGGCCTCCTCGGCCTGATCAAAGCCACAGTCATTCCAGTACCTGTATCTCATGATTTAAAACTCATACAAATAGACTGGACATGTCCTAGAAGACGTCAGGTGAGAGCCCCAATAGTTGGCACATCGGGTATCGACGAGCTTATTGGGGCACTCATTTGTTTGGTGGAATTCCCCACAGAATTCGCAAACCGGTCTAGTACCCCTACACTGGTTAGCAACATGTCTAAGACGCTGGCACCTAAAACATTTGCGTGGAGAGGGGATAACAAGTGTATGAGCAAAAGAGAAACCTGAGAGAAAGATGTTACGTGGGACTCTCCCCACTGATAAGGAAAACTCAACCATATCAGAAGGAGAACCATCAAGGTTAATTCTGCGCCTAACCGCAAGAACAGTTTCTTTGACAGATGGATCGATACGATTATAAATATTATCCGCAGAATAAGTGGCGGCTACATCTCTGATGAAGGCCTTTTTCTTGATCAGAGATTCTGGGATAAATAGCCTATAACCTACAATTTTAAAGTCCGGAGAGTCAAGCAGAAGGTTAGCATTCCGCCAAGCGTCACAGAATATCTTGACTTGGTTTTGATCATTCCTGAAGATACGCTACCCCCACCTATGAGCGCATCCATTGAGTCAGCTAGGGCGAAGGCATCATACCTACCCATACTCCTGTTGAGATTCAAGTCGATCTTATTAAAATTTTGACGCCATAATTAAAACGTGTGGTTTTTATAAGACTGTAAAGACCAAGAATTTGATCACTTGGAGATTCAAGTTTTCCATAAGTACTTTGTAGGTAGTAGAAAAGGACTCAGAGAAGCGGATGTTGGAGGAATCCGGGCGGCACACCATTCCCAGTTTCATTAGGACTCAAGGGAAGAAAATAAATCCTTCGGCGGAGTCCTCTGGTCAATTTGCTCTGACGAGAGAGAAGAAGGCAGATCAGGTGTTTTTATCGTGTTAGAGAAGGAAGAGGACGAGCTCTTATTCTAACTCTTCTTATACTCCTTGTGACCGGTAACTTCCTCAGACTGGTTAGGAGAGCGACGATTTTTCGTTTTGTTGTTAGCTTCTTTTAGAAGGGGAACGTGTAGACTGGGATGAGATTGCATTAGACCCGCTGGTACCATAATTGATGAATGTGTTAGCCCTAGGCAAACCAACCATCTCCAAGTCTCCAGGAGGGGGGACCCTCCGTGAACCTCTGCCCAAAGAGGCTGATTGGGAATCACCCTGACTTCCATTTTTCCCCAGTCCCGTAGAATTTCTGAAGGAGGACATGGCGCTCAGCTGAAAGACTCACCTATGGAATTTTAGTGGGGGGGGGGGGCAATACCCGAACAAGAATTAAATTCACGGGGCACGCCCTCAAACAGGTTAACCTAAAATAAAGTTAAACATACATACCGAAACAAGCGCAGCATTAAAAAGCATAGTTTAGGATTAGTCAAATAACTATTTGGAAAAATAATAAATAGTAGGGAAGCAGGGTGCGCAGGTAAATTAGTAAGGCTGCAGCATAACGCGGAAATTAACCACAAAAAAGGGTCCAATTACAAAATAATAAAAAGCTACAACCGTGATCAATTACCAAAAAAGAGCAACCTGAAAATAAGTTCGCTGGAAAAAAGCAAAAAAATGGAAAATTGGAAGGAAAGGATAGGGGCAGCTAAGGAAATACCATTTTGAATTCATTGCAGGGAGTCCTAAAAGGAAAAATGACAGCTGAGGAAAGGTTATGAAACGATGATAGGTTAGGAGACAAAGGGAGCGTACATACGGTATATAGTCTTGTGAAAATGATAAGTAGTAAGTAGCCTTTAGTTGGACAAGCAAAATTATAGGCTTTGCACACACGCTACCAATGATTGTTCATAGCGTGGCATCACAGAAAAAGGTG
This sequence comes from Andricus quercusramuli, assembly GCA_932178445.1. Classification (NCBI taxonomy): domain Eukaryota; kingdom Metazoa; phylum Arthropoda; class Insecta; order Hymenoptera; family Cynipidae; genus Andricus; species Andricus quercusramuli. Next base: position 33,694 of record CAKNXH010062871.1, on the reverse strand, counting down.
CGAAAGTTTTGAAATGCCAAAAATTACGCACTCAAAAACCACCGGAATCACTCAGCAAACCGTAAGCAAAAAGCGTGGGAAGTCTTTAAAAAAATCCCGAGGGATGGAGTAAGCGTAGGGATAGCAAGGAATCACACGAAAACTTGTAGCCACAAGCAAGAGTCCCGCTCCAAAGCACTGTCGTGACGTCACAAGTAGAGCGGTACATCGCCCTACCGAAAATCTACACGATTTCTAGATGATATCGTCTTGGAACGCATCATTTAGAATTTACCCCTTTCTAGATGATACTAGACGAATGCTAGACTCAAAAGGGTCACAGGTAAAACTTACTAGACGCCGCTAGATTAACTCTAAACGGACCCTAGACGAGGCGACCCTGGCGGACCGGCCGAACGCAAACATTACGCTACAGCGTAACGGTAAAGTAATGCTAAAGTAATGGTAAAGTAATGTGGCATTATGATTAATAAAGGAAACAAAATTAATATGTAAACGGTTGCAATTATAATGAAAAGTTGAAATTTACGTTCAACGGTCATGCCGCAATTGCAACAAGTTGCTTTTGCAGCATTAAAAAATAAAAAATCATAGTGACCGTCATTGCAGTCGGGCCCCTGCATATTGGCAACCCGCTAACGTGGCTTTAAGTGGGTTGCCAGTCTGCAGAGACCCGACTTGAATGAAAGCCACTTTGTTTTTTTTATTTTTTAACGCTGAGAAAGCAACTTGTTGCAATTACGGCATGACCATTTAATGTAAATTTTAACGTTTTATTATAATTGCAACAATTTACTTATTAATTTTGTTTCCTTTATTAATTATAATGCCATATTACTTTAGCATTACTTTACCATTACTTTACCGTCACGCTGTAGCGTAATGTTTGCGTTCGGCCGGTCCGCCAGGGGACCGTCATAAAATTTTGCAAATTGCAAAGTATAAGTATAAAAGGTGAAAGTTCCACAAAGAAAAACATTGTCAACAGCTTCAGGAAACTTTATAGGCAACAGGGAGACATGACATTTTAACATGCGTCACTTAGAGTCCAGCACGAAATTAGTTGTCTACTCCAATCTGCTTATTTTTTATGTTTGCGAATGTTATGTTTATTTTCGATAAAAATGGATTCAGATGAAAAGAAGGGAAATTCCGCAAAAATAAAGTTTGAGTGCAAATGTTGCGACAAAAGTTTTGCAACGAAGTATATCCTACAAAGACACGTCAGGGAGATCCATTCTCCAATAGCAGCATATGAATAAATTTCAAAAATTTTGAATTATCTTAAAGGGTTTAGGTTATTTAATAAAATTTAAAAGTATTACAAGAGATTTCAAAAAATTTTGTAAGATTTATTAAAATTTTGAGGATTTTTAGAGAATTATGTGAACAAAAAATTGCGAGGGATTCCAAAGATTTCAAGGAATTTTAAAGTATTTCCAGGAATTTCACAAAGATTTTAAAGATTTTATTGAATTGCCAAGAATTTCAAAAGATTTGAAAAGTTTTTTTAGAGACCTCAATAAATAAGTTTAATTTAATTTATATTCAAGGGATTTCAAATGATATCCACATTTTCAATGGATTTTAAAGGAATTTCAACCAATTCCTAGGGAACTTCAGGGAATAACTTAAATTTTATTTCAAGAGATTTCTACCGATCTCAACGATTTCGAGCCATATGAACGAATTAAAAAAAATGTATAAGGATTTCAAAGATTTCAATTTATTAAAAAAAATTCAAAGCATTTAAAGAAATTTTAAAACTTTCAATGGATTTGAAAGAATTTTGTGGCATTTGCAAAGATTTCTAAGATTTTAGGGGATTTTAAAATTTTCAAGATATTTCTAGAGAACCTTAGGAAACAAGACTAATTTATTTTATTCCCAGGGGATTTTAAAGAATTTCCAACGATTTCTAATGGTTTTTTCAGAGACTTCAGTGAATAAGTTTAATTAAAATTATATTCAAGGAATTTCAAATGATTTCTACTGTTTTAATGGATTTTGAAGGAATTTTAACAAATTCCTAGAGAGCTCTAGGGAATGAAATTAATATTAATATTTCATATATATGAAATTTCAAGCAATTTCAACGAAATTTGCGCAGAATCTCTGTTTTTGTGTACTTCCATATGAGATTATGAGTGGTATCTTATCAATAAGGTATAGTAGCGCAATTTACTTAATCAGGAATGAGTTTCCATTCAAGAGTCTAATTTGCAACTTGTATTTAATTTTTCAACGTTATGATTTTCATGCAATTCATGTAAATTTGCTTATTATATGTGTTATTTCTGGAATAACTTGATTTAAATTCTCTGCACGTAAGGAATATAAGATATTATAATTTTGGTGGACAATTTCAAATTAAAAGAAATATGAAGAAATAAAAAAATCTGAAATAAGAACATTTTTTATAAAAAATAAAAAAGTTAGTCACTTTTTTGATTATAATATTAAGATATCTCTAAATATTTATAGAAAAAGTGGCTGTTATTTCATTTAATATTATTTTAAATTAAACTTAAATGCTTTTAGAAAATTCGAATTTGTAATTCGTCCAAACCATTGCGCTTAAAAATTTCAAAATGCACAATTTGATATTTCAACCCCTATGAAGGGCAATTTTTAATGCTTAAGGGTAGTATTTTTTCGTGATTTAATTATCATAATGAATGTTAAGATTCATAACAGATGAGGGATAAATAAAATCATATTCCAAAGATTTTGACAGAGATACTTATTACAGGGTGCACAGTCTTCTCATTTTTTTCTCAGTTTCCCCTTTTTTCTTGAAATTCCCTTTTTTTCCCTATTCTCAAGAAATTTCCCCTTTTTCCCCTTCTCTCTTCAAATATACGATATTTGAAATGGCACCCAGTATTGAATAATAATTAAATCAATTATAGCATACAAATAAATTATTTATGAATGAATAAGTTACCCGTTTCAAGTGCAGACCATTAAAAATAAATACTCTTTAAAAAAATTTGAAGATGAAACATTTTAAAGCAAGTTGAAAATGTGAAATTGGAACATTTACAAAATATACAGTACTTTTCAAACAAGTATTAAAAGATTAAAAGATTAGTTTAAATGTACAAAGTTAAATACTCAATTAAAAAATTGAATATTCCAAATCCATCAACTACAACTTTGAATGTTGTAACTTGAGCAATTTCTAATTTTTTTAAATCTTCACTTGAAAATTCAACTATTGTTGAAACTTTTTTTTTTTCGTTGAAAATTAATTTTTTCAAACTCACAATTGAACTATTCCATTTGCGTTAGAAAATTGATCTTTTTAGTCGAAAATTCAACTATTTTGTAGTAAGTTCAAATTTCGTTCAAAAGTTATATTTTCTGGCGGAAAATTGGTTAAAAATGTAACTCTTTAGTTAAAAATATATTTATTTTCCTGAAAAGCTATCTTTTGGGTTGAAAATCAAACTAGTTTGTTAAAAATTCATTTTTTCAAACTGAAAATTGCAATTCTTGATTAAAAATTATTTTTGTATTGAAAGCTTATGTTTTTGAGTTGAAAATTTAAATATATTGTAGAAAGTTCCTTTTTTTTTTGCTCAAAAATTCAATAATTTGGTAGAAAATTGGTTTTCTCATTTGAGAATAATTAGTCTGTTCAAATGAAAATGTAGCAATTCCATTTTTGGTTCAAAATTGATCTTTTTTATTTTGAAAATTCAAATATTCGGTTAAAAATGTATGTTCCATTGTAAAAAAAATTAATCCTTTCGTCATTTTTCAGTTAAAAATTCATCATTTCAGTTAAAGTTTTTTTTGTTGGTTAAAAACTAGGGTTTGTAACTAGAAATTTTAATTTTTGGTTGAAAACTAATTTTTTAATTGAAAATTAATATTTTTGTGTTGAAAAATCAACTGCATCCCTGGCGGACCGGCCGAACGCAAACATTACGCTACAGCGTAACGGTAAAGTAATGCTAAAGTAATGGTAAAGTAATATGGCATTATAATTAATAAAGGAAACAAAATTAATATGTAAACTGTTGCAATTATAATAAAACGTTGAAATTTACGTTCAACGGTCATGCCGCAATTGCAACAAGTTGCTTTTGCAGCATTAAAAAATAAAAAAACAAAGTGACCGTCATTGCAATCGGGCCCCTGCATATTGGCAACCCGCTAACGTGGCTTTAAGTGGGTTGCCAGTCTGCAGGGACCCGACTTGAATGACAGCCACTTTGTTTTTTTATTTTTTAACGCTGAGAAAGCAACTTGTTGCAATTACGGCATGACCATTTAATGTAAATTTTAACGTTTTATTATAATTGCAACAATTTACATATTAATTTTGTTTCCTTTATTAATTATAATGCCATATTACTTTAGCATTACTTTACTATTACTTTACCGTTACGCTGTAGCGTAATGTTTGCGTTCGGCCGGTCCGCCAGGGATTGTAGAAAACTCTTCTTTCAGGCTTCGACATTTAACAATTCGGGCAAAAATTCAGGTTTTTCAATAGAAAATGAATTTTTCGAAACGAAACTGTAACTATTCCATTTTTTGTTAAAAACTGAGGTTCTTAATTCAATAATTGAACTATGAAAAAAATGTTTCTCCTGAATACAAAGTAATAACATGTTTCTTCGGTTCAAGCTGGTAGAAATTACAGGTTGGAATCAATCCAAAAAACATGTTTTAGTACATTTAAAAAAAATTTTTAATAAGGCACATTTTTTTTTTGAATTATTAGAATTTTTAATTGTAAATTTCAAAAAGACAACTGAATATATTTACCGATTAAAAAATTTGTTTCTCTACTTATTTTGGATGTCGACCCACGAATTTTAAATCAAACGATTCGAATAATTGTAGTATTTTAACTTCGCTCTACTGAAGAGAGTAGTTTTAAATTTACATTGAAAGTATCCAATTTTTAAAAATAAATTCTTTAATGGCAGAAATCATTGAAAAATCATTGACATTTTTTTTTCAAGTCACATTTGTTATGAAAGGATTGTTTTTTGTTTTCGACATGTAAAAATAAATGTTTAATCTTTCCCCTAATTTTGATTAATCTTTCATACTTTCAAGGTTAAATTTGACCTATAGAAATTTCAGAAATAATACTGAAACTAACAATACGATGCGAAGGTGAAAAAATGTGTCGTGTACTTTTGTTTTTCAAATTTTTATGTTTCAAACCTCTCTCAAGTCAAGTGCGTCAAGCGAGTAAGCGACACGAGCAGGCAACTAATTTCGACAAATTTCGAGCTGGAAGCCGTGCGCGCACACGGGAGTTGGGCTAAAGAGTAGGAGTGAAGGTTTAGAAGTGATCGGCTCGTCATTTGGCCGGTGTATCGCTAGGTCACTGTATAACTCCAAGTCCAAGAAATTAATTCCAAATGAGTCCAACTCACTCCCCAGGAATTTCTGTATACTTTCAGTCCAAATAAATTCGCGTTCCAAACATTTGCAAAAAATTCATTCCGAATGAGTCAGAATGATTCAGATGTCCCCCCCCCCCCCCCCCCACCACATAGAACCTGGAGCTATACAGTGACCAAACTCGACGGAGAGCTGTACATCGAACAAATCCGACGTGGCGTTGTACACCGACTAAACGCGGCGTGGACCTTCATATGGAATAGAGAGTTCAATATATGCATTATAGCTTTAGAGGATCTTCCCTTCTACAATTATAGCAACTTCAAAACGTTTTGATTTTTAGCACACGTTGTAAGAATAAGTGTATTCTTCTTTCTGTAGTTATATAGTGCACAATTACTAAATTCTACCAGTGGTGAGTTAGGAACTTCCAAACAAAGAATTGCCAAGTGTGCCTGGTTTCAAGATCACGAAAGTAAACAAGTTAAGCTTCTGAGTCGTCGAGTTGAGCATATGACAGGTTTGACGGTCGACACAGCTGAGCAACTGCAAGTTGCTTATTACGGCATCGGAGGGCTTTATGAGCCACACTTCGATTTTGCAACAGTAAGTGAACTATGGATAAACCAATGTAGGTCGAGTCAATAGTTTATTGATAAAATAATAACTTCGTAACTTTTCAGAAATCGAACATCAAATTCTTTAAATTTGACGCTGGAAATCGTATCGCCACCATTCTGTTTTATGTAAGTGAACAAATCCTGTAGGAAGTAGGCAGCCGAATGGATTTTCTTTTTCAAAATGATAGAAAGTTTTTTTTTTAAATTGCTCCAACAGGGTGGCCACATAAGGGAGTTTACATCTTTGCACTCCGAGTTGCATCATTGCTCCAAGTAAATGATAACGCAAACAATCAAACAGTTGCTCTATACAACAAAAATGTCGGTCATGTGATATGTAATTAAAAATTTGCATTTATAATCTGAAACTAGCACAAATGCACCCAAGTGACGTCTGGCTGCTTTTAGGTTCATTAAAATTTTAATAGTATACAAATAAAAATTTTAGATTTGAACCTTCGAAGCTGAACAAATTATAATTGGAAGTATAATTTAAAAAAGAATCTAAAAATTCACGAATCTATTGCGGAGTAATTCTAAATTTGAAGCGTCTAAAATTGAACAAAATTTCAAAATCAAACGTTCAATATTGTACACATTTAAAGGTTCTCAAGTCAAACAATCTCCAAAATGAACACATTTAAAATTGTAGTCCAAAGTAAAAGCCAATAAAATTGAATGATTTTTCTTTCGAGGTTTTGAAGCGGAAAATAATTGAAATTAAACATTTTCAAACTGAGTTTATTCCAAATTTAAAATTTCCAATTTAGGTCAATCAAATTTCGTCAGATTACAAAAGAAGCACTAACATTTATCCATATAACATTAAGACAGCGATATGATTAGAGAAGGACAATCATATAAATGGGTGTAGAAAGTGACAAAAGTACAAACGTGAAAAAGGGAGATGGGAATATATTTAGAAATGGACAGAGATATACTGGGTTATTAAAAGTCGAAACTACCCTACAAAAAATGTCGGATTGAAATATGTTCAAAAGTATTGCACTTCGAATGTGAAGTTATTACCAACCAGATTTCACGACATCATCTCGTGAATTCGATTCAATACTTTGCAATCGTATTCAATAGCATTCATTCAGTAGCATTATTTCATTCATAGCATCCATTTAACAGCATTGAGATACATTTTTCATATTCAATTCATCGTTTGGGTGCAAGTACGATTTTCTTGTGTTTTTGACAGTCACATACTTTTCATGTTTTTTATACATGCTTTATAAAAAAATGAATGATGTGTGACTTCTGAAAATGCAGGAACGCCGTTATTGCACCCAACCGGTCAATTACAGCTACAGCATTGGAAAATATTCGAACTCTCGCATTAACACGCACTGAACGCGAGATCTCTCATTTCGCATTCAAAGGTATTCAAGTTTTAAAAGTTATATGCGAATTCTCGTATTGAAAAGAATTAGACTTCCATCCCAAATGCGAGTTTGTCGCAACACTGGTAGAAGTTTCGCATCCATGTAGAATGAAAATGATTGCGCCAGAGTCCGTCTAATGCCAAGCAAATTAATCAGTTTTATCCCGCCTGAATGCGAAATCTGTGACCGAATCCAGTCTTTTTAAGCCCGCGAAAAATTTTTTAATTCCAGATCAGTAGTTAAGGGCAACTATGGCTCCCCAGCCGTCATACCCCCACTCC
>CAKNXH010062871.1:0-20732 GCA_932178445.1 Andricus quercusramuli | reverse complement strand
GAATTTTTCCGATTTCAACGATATGTAATTTGTCTATAAAGGTTGAAAATTTGAGAAGCATTTAGTATTAAATTGAATATTGAGCGGAAGTTTTTTGATATTAAACTCCTTCAAATTTTCAACTTTCTTAGGCAAGTAATATATCATTGGAATCGGAAAAATTCTTAGATGCTGATTATACTATTTTGAAATCGCTAGTTGAAAAATTAAAAGTTTTTAAATTTTCTTACTTTGACCTGCCTGTGGACAAAGGACACCCATCGGGGCGAGCGCACCCGCACTGAGCTCCGTGAGCCGATCGGAAAGTAGCAGAAAAAATTAAGCCGGGTCCAGCCTGCCCAGACCTGAAAAGTGAGCAAAAAGTTTGCCGACCACTGGTCTAGACGGCAGTCTGGCCCGGCTTTGTACAACAGGTACCTAGAGAGACGGATTAACAGTCTCGCTATAGAATTCGAGGCGTGCTTGCCATCAATATTTAGACACAGAATCCTTGATTGAGTTTGTACACAAAGGACAATATCCTGAGTGTTTTGCAGCAGGTGTATATTGAATTTAAAAAATTTAAAACGCTTCAGTATTATCTGAATAGCTAACAAGCATTTAAACGACCATCTCTGGGTTGTAAAAGTTTTTCTACAGAATGTCTTGCTTCAAAGTATCGCCGTCCTCTTTATTTACCTGTATTACATTGCTATTAAGGATAACAATCTCTTCAATTCAATACGTTAGAATATGCATTCCTTCCGAAAATTATGGAAATCTTTTTAAAAAAAGGTTTAATTCATAATATTTCAATTGAATTCAGTGTATTTTAATCATTTATTTTAGCGTTAATTATGGGTGCTCATGCGCAGTGTCACGCTATATTTTTCCCTATTCACACATATGTAAATCAGGTTAAAACGCATGCGTGGGATATATACCTCCACCACGTGCTTCACTCTCTCTCTCGTGAAAGTGTTCCTATTGGTTGAACACATGTGACGTCGTATCTAGACTGCCCCACCCGAGTAAGTCCCCATGTGTGAGCTATAAAAACGGCCACGCAGGGCACAACCATCAGTTATACTCTGAAAATTTCAACATATAACATGTCTCAGTCTCCAAGCCAGACGATGGAATCTACCGTCAACCAGAGTGAAGTCTCACAAGATTTGATAGTGAAAAGTGTATCAAAAAAACGAATTTGCCCTGCAGATATGTCATCATCTGAAAGTGTAACAGCGAAAAAAGCAAAATATTCACCTCGTCAATCTCTGATTCTTACAACAATATACGATTTGAATAACTCTTCTTCGAAAAAGGTTATTCTTGGTTTGGAAATTCAAACCGATGGATCATTTGAACCAGTTTTACGATTCTTGGACAATAAATCTCATGGAATCTCCTTAAATCGTGAGGAATGGCTTCAATTGCAACAAAAATTCGATCTCGTTTGTCCCTACTTGGAGGATCGATACAGCAACAGTAACTCCAACGTCCGTTCTTCACCGATAAAAATTGGCCGTTATAACTTGTTTTTTACAACTTCGTACAATGCAAAAGCTATTTTAATAGAAAAGATTGTACAAAATGTAGCAACGACAACAACACTCACACCAACAAGTAGCGAAACACAAGGAAAAAACGAGAAACTCTATGTCCCTGGAATTGTTCTTCAAGCACCCACATTTCAAGGCCTCGTTAACACTGTTATTTGCATTGATGAACACATCAGAAGTATGGAGAGGGTTTTATCGAATGTCAAGCTCTGCAAGGATATTTTCGTGGAAGAATTGAGTGTTTATTTTCTAGCGGAGAAAATACACAGGCCATGCAGTGAATTTGTGCGTCAAATTGTCAATGTTAAATTTGAGTATTTTAAGCAGCAACTAAAGACCAAATTGTCAGCGGAGTTTGTAAATTCACATTTTGAACGTGTATTTGGCGAAATAACATGTATTTTAAACATTCAAATTACTAACGAAATCAAAGATAATCTGTGTAAAATGTTAAAAAAAGACTGATGACAGTCAAAAAGTTTTTTTGTACCTTCTGTCCACATATTTAATTTAAAATATGTCTGTCATATGTTTATAATATTACTTGTGGAAAAACTTTTTTTCATATTTAAACAATAGCTCGGGTAAAATTTCAACGACAAATTGTATGTTTCTCAATTTTCAAAATGTAAGGCTTCATTTAATAACATCAATCACAAGTATGTGTATACGTGTATATCTCTCTTCGTGTTTGTGTGTGTGTGTGTATAATATGTGAGAGCATGTGTTTGCATTTTAAATGGAAATATAACAAGAGTTTATTCTACAAATTTTGAAACTGTTATCTGCAAACATTTTTCTGAAATTGAAATAAAAAATTCTTTCATCTAATATGATATTTTTTTCTATCTTCCTAAACCCTCCTTGCATGCGAAAGTATATAAGATTAAGATCCCCAGCTCAGTCAAGATAAGATCCCATCTTGCGATGGGATCTCGAGAGCAGGTTGTAAAGGCTTTTAGTTGTTCAAATTGAAAAGTGTTTGACTGATTAAAAACACCATAAAGTCTACGCTCTTTTCTCTCCATCTTTCTGTTATTTTCGTGAGAAATTGAGTGTTTGAGGTAAATAGCAATTATATTTTCACAGCATCGGCCGGCGCGGGTGGCCCAACGCGTGAGATCGCCTGACGATAAGCTAATACAGGCGATCCGGGAACGCGGCTGCCGGGAACTAGCTGATTTCCGGCATGCGAACCAGGCTCTAATAAGCTTAAAAAGCCTGGTCCGTGCGCGGAACCGGAAAAGCTTATATGGGTTCGCAGTGTGGAACCGAAAAAGCTTATATAGGTTCCACACGGCCGCACTTACAAGCTGATTATTTTTTAGAAAATACTTTCGAATTATCAATTTCAAATGATATTAACATTAATTAATTAATTAATTAATAATTCAGTTTAATTTATTTTTAAGTTGATTTATTAATTAAAAGTTAAAAAATTAATTAATTTTTAATTTTAATCTTAATTAATTTTTAAATTTAGTCTTAATTAATTTTTAATAAATAAATAAATTAACTAATTAATTGAATAATTAAAAATAATTTGTCAAGTTCAATTTAATTTTTAGTTTAATTTTAATCAATTTATTAATTAATAATTTAATTATTAACTTATTATTCATGTTATTTCACTATAAATTATGAACTATAGTAAATTATATATCAGTATGGAAAATGGACCCTCGGTGGCAACATCCTTTCACTGCTATGGTTTGCGGACCAAGTGGATGCGGGAAAACTTGTTTTGTCAAAAAATTCTTAAGCCACATCGATGTCATGTGTGATACACATTTTGAACGTATTCTTTTTTACTATTCAGAATGGCAGTCGGGTTATTCCGAGTACGGCAAAACCATATAATTTAGAGAAGGATTACCGCAAGCAGGTGATTATTCTAACGATAATGACCGGCCTAAGCTCATAATTATCGATGATCTTATGCGTGAATCTTCAAGCAATACAATTGTAGATCTTTTCACTAAAGGTAGTCACCACAAAAATCTTAGTGTTATCTTTATCTCACAAAATGTATTCCATCAGGGACATGGACAAAGGGATATATCACTCAATACGAATTATATCGTTGTTTTTAAAAATCCTCGAGACCGAGCTCAATTTCAGCATCTTGCTCGTCAAATATATCCAGAAAATCCTCGTTTTTTACAGGAGGCTTATCAGGACGCGACATCTAAACCTCACGGTTACCTTCTTCTCGATTTAAAACAATCTACACCCGATAATTGTCGTTTTAGAACAAATATTTTTCCAACTGATGGCTTTTCATATGTGTACATACCTGTTAAAAATATAAAAGGAGGTGCTCAAGTTGATCAGATACCAGTTATACGTCTGTAATGGCGTCGAGTGCACGTAAACACATTGGTGAAAAAAACACAGCAGCATTGCATGCACTCTGTCGCCTCGATCGTAATCAACGAAAAGCGATTCTGAGCACAGCTAATGCAAAGCTCGTAAAATGTATATGTGAGTGCGCTCTAAATATATTGGCAGGAAATATACCTTTGAAAACACATGAAAAACACAAGTTAAAAAAGCATAAACATACTTTAAGAAAATTGGCAGCATCGAAGGGTACTTGGAAAAATAAAAAACGCTTTATAATTCAGAAGGGTGGATTTTTACCGTTATTACTCGCACCGATTATCGGTAGTCTTCTCTCAAATATTTTCAGCTCAGCTAATTCACGAGAGTAAATATCCCTTTTTCATCTAATTAAAAATTATGGAACATTCGAGAAAGATGGTTTTGGTGCCAAGCGAGCAGGTAGAAAAATGTCTACAACGAGGTTTCGGCTCAGAGGCTAATACTGGAAATACGAAAGCAAACGATTCTTCGACGAAGGCTGTAGATAATATCTTCTCTAGTGCTAACCACAAAGTTCTCAATCTCAAGAATACGACCCAAACTCCAGGTAATATTATGACCAGACTCGATGCTGAAATGAGTCAAATATTAAATTCACCATTCTTGAAAAATGAGCGTGAAAAATGGAAAATGTATCAACAAGTTTTACAAAAATTTTTATTTTTCACCCAGGAAACATGGAAGCATAAAAAACCGAATAAAGAGCAGGATAATCAAAAAAATAAAAAAATAGGTTTTTTGAATAATAGTAATGATAACGATGATGATGAGGGGGAAGATTATTTTAAAAATATTGATAATATTATTGCAACTATTCCCAAAACTTTTAAAAATAAAGGAATTGTTTTAATCCAACGACTTTGTGAACCAGATTTACGAAAACGTGTAAAATGGGATTCACATGGTTCTCTCTTTATAGATGGTAAATCTGTAAAAAATGCAAATATTAGTGATCTAATAAACGATGCATTGAGGTCGAGAAAAAAGGTGAAACCGGCGGGGCGAGGCCAGTTTGCCATGATCCTTCGTGAAATCGGCATGTCTAGAGAGATTGTCGGAAATAGAGAATACTGGAAAGAAAATATAATCTCTCCGAGAGAGACAGGTAGTCGCCGTAGTCCCGACCGATCGTCTAGACTTTATGACTCCCTAATGACAGAAGAAGACGAAGGCAGCATTACTGGTAACGAGGTATACACAAGTATCACTGAAACTCCAGGTAGAAGTAGGAAGCGAGCTACACCTGGCAGCACAGGGTCGGCTAAATCTCAAGGAAGGAAAAGAAGTAGTAATCAGTGGAAAACTTTGTTTCTAAAACCATGAAATTGTTAGAAGAAATTTATTTTGACCCATCCCATGAAGCTTCTTACGCTGGCATTGAGAAACTCGCAAAAGCTGTGCGGGGAAGAGTCTCACGTGCAAAAGTGGTTGAGTGGTTAAAATCTCAAGATTCATATAATCTACACGTACCTATTCATCGACGTTTCAGAAGAATAAATTACGATATATCAAATATAGATGATTTATGGGAAGCAGATTTAGTTGATTTGAAACATTTAAAAGATTCAAACGATGGATACTTGTATCTACTGGTGGTGATTGACGTGCTGAGTAAATACGTTTGGGTTGAGCCTCTTAAAGATAAATCTATGAATGAAGTGAGAAGGGCTTTTGAGTGTATTCTCGAGAAAAGTGGAAAGCGATCTCCCATCTGCCTTCAGAGTGATAGAGGAAAAGAATTTCTCGGTGTAGTTTTTCAAAATTTTTTATCAAAACGGGGTATAAAATTCCGTGCTGTACGTGATCCAAATGTTAAGGCTGCTGTAGTCGAACGATTTAATCGCACACTAAAAGAACGTATGTGGCGCTATTTCGCTCATAGTAATACTCATCGTTACATTGATGTTTTACAACAACTTGTACAGGGTTATAATAATGCGCGACATTCCAGTATAGGAATGCGACCATCAGAGGTGACTTTGGAAAATGCAGCACACGCCCGATTGAATATTCAAAGAAAGTACGGTAGAAAAGCCTTGCGTGGTAAAAAGCCTAAATATAAGGTCTCTGATTACGTACGAATCAGTAGAGAGAGAGAGGCGTCTTTGCGAAAGGTTATGAAGCTGGATGGACAGAAGAGATTTTTAAGATAAAACGAGTAATAACGGGTCGTAGACAAATCCCATATGTTTACGAGTTACAAGATCTGGCTGGTGAGGACATTGACGGAGTTTTTTACGAGAAAGAACTATCGGGTGTGAAGAAAGATACTGATATTAATGAGACAGAATTTATAATTGAACGAGTGATACGTAGTAAGGGGAAAGGTTCAAAAAAACAGTTACTTGTCAAGTGGATGGGATATTCTGATAAATTCAATTCTTGGATACTTGCCAGCGATTTAAAAAATGTACAATGAATAACGATCAATTTCACCTGATTTTACCGAGCAATAGCAGTATGAAGTATTTTCCACACAATACTACAACTCGTTTTACCACACAATTGCCGCACGAAATTCGTTTGCAGGGTCGTTGGGCTGTTGGTCTTACAGAAATTCAATTTCCAAGAACATTTCTTCATGTAAGACACAATTTGACTGATCGAATGGAAAATCGCGTAGCTTTAATGACGAATGTGTCAAGTAGTAGTAGTAGTAGTATCTTTGAAGAGAAAAATAAAGAAAATTATGAGAGAAAAATAAAAGAAGCGAAAATTGACGGTGAAGATTTACTTGCTAAATACTCGCTTCCTTACGTTCTTAAAGGTGAGACCGAGTTGTCTGAGCTTAATGACAATGCTATTAGAGATAAATACACAGCAGGTATGTTGACTGGTAAATGGTTAAGTCCTATTGTCTCCGAGTTTCAACCAGGTGTGTACCCACAGGTAAACGATCTTGTCCGAGCGATAAACCAGACCCCAATTGCTCGAGAACACGTAGGCTTAGTTTTCCAAAAAGACAAAGATTGTTATGTCAAAGTTGAAAAAATTTGTCAAGACGATTGTGATATGAAAGGTCGACATTTTCTTGCAATAAGTGAAAAAGTATCTCGTATACTTGGTTTTGCGCCACAACAATTAATATCAGATATTTCTCATTATGCTAATCACCCTCCAAGTCTGGCTCGTGGTTTACCTGAGAAAATGTTTGTTTATTGTGATATTTGCGAACCTCATATTACAGGCGATGTACAAACACCGCTTTTACGTATTATTCCTGTCGACACCCGAAACTACATTTTTGCATCCACGCAAGTTACTCAGTTTTCTTCTCCGAATTTCATTTCTCTCCTTCATACTCAATTTCGCACGATAGAAATAGATATAAGAGATCATGCTGGACTTCCTATACCATTCGAGTTTGGTACTCTGACAGTGACACTTCTATTTAAAAAAATTGATTAGAAAAGGGGCGAAAGAGAAATAAAAATTATATGATCCAGTAATAATAATAATGAGTTATTACATAGATTACTACACAACACAAGTCGGTGGAGGGGGAATATCAAAAGTTTATGTCGGATCGTCCTATCAGAGAGGTCATGGAATCGGAAGCTTTCTAGGTGGGCTTTTTCGACGTGTATTACCAATATTGGCGCGAGGTGCACGTACAGTTGGAAAGGAGGCACTTCGAACAGGTGTTAACGTTTTAAATGATGTCGATAGGAAAGAACCACTCAAGCAGGCATTCAACTCGCGAATTAATGAATCTGGTCAAAAATTAAAAAAAAAGCTTTGGATAAAATTGATAACCTTATGAATGGATCTGGTTATAAATTTGGTGTAAAAAATTTCGGACCTCAGTTGTCCGGAGTTCGTGGTCTTGAGAGTGTCACGCAGCTTAGAAAAGTGATTAAACGGAAAAAAAAGTTAAGAGGCTTAGTACAACAAGTAAATCAAAGAAAAAGAAGAAGAAAAGGGTGAAAAATACGAAATCTAAAAATAAAATCCATAGTAGTAAAAAAAGGAAGAAACAGAAGCGTAAATCTAACGTTGGAAAAAATCGTTTAATTTCGGACATTTTTGGTGGTTAACAAGTAGATTATTATATGATGTCATTTTTACACTCACATTCTAGTGAGTGTTTGAAAACTGAACTAGATCTTTTTTCTCTTCCCCCTACTCAAACATCTATTGAGAGCTCGCAATGGGTCCATTACAAGCCCGTTTCATCGCTTACCGACGATTCGCCGATAGAGTTTGTCATACCATGTCACGGCGAAGAATACATAGATCTCGCTCATACAATGCTCAGTATACGCGTCAAGCTGGAAGCACCGGTAGAAACTTCTGCAAATGCAGAAGATCTAAAAAGTGTAACTGTGATAAACAACTTACTTCATTCGATGTTCAATCAGGTGGACGTATATTTCAATCAAAAACTCGTTTCTCCTCCAAACAACGCATACGCGTACAGAGCTTACCTGGAAACATTGCTCAATTATGGACCAGCTGCAAAAAAGAGCCATCTGACTTCCGCTCTCTGGTGTGTCGATACAGCAGGAAAAATGGAAGATTTGTCAGCCGAAGATACAGGCATCCACAACCGTCGAGCTCATTTTGGTGCAGGCAAAACAATAGATCTAATCGGTCATCTGCATTGCGACATTTTCAATCAAAACAAATTTCTTCTCAACGGTGTCGAGATGCGTCTCCGACTCGTACGTACAAAAGATGGTTTTTGCCTTTTGGATCCCATCAGGACATGCAGTTTACACATTTTGGAAGCATCACTCCTCGTACGTCGTTCAAAAATAAGCCCCGGAATTTTACTAGCACACGCAAAAGCTCTAGCACAAGGAACAGCAAAATACCCGATAACAAGAGTGGAGGTAAAAGCACTTACTTTACACGCCGGTATTCACGGTGAAACTCTTGATGATGTTATTCTCGGACAGTTGCCTAAAAGAATAATTATCGGATTCGTAGAGAATAGAGCCTTTAACGGAAGTAGAGAACTTAATCCGTTTAACTTTAAAAATTACAAGATTAATTTCTTATCCCTTTACGTCGATGGCACACAAATACCCTCGAAACCTCTGCAGCCAGATTTTTCGAAAAATAACCTTTACGTTGATGCTTATCAGACTCTTTTCTCCGGCACTGGTATTCACTTTCTTAATGAGGGTAATGATATTGATAGAAGCGATTACCCGGAAGGATTCTGCCTCTTTGCTTTCGATCTTACCCCTGATCTTTCTGCAAATTGTTATTCTCACTGGAATCTCGTAAAACATGGAAGTCTACGAATAGAGGTGCGTTTTGAAGAACCACTTGCCAACACAGTAAATTGTATTGTATACGCAGAATATGATAACGTTTTGGAAATAGACGCGTCGAGACAAGTTATCGTTGATTTTGGAGGGTAATAAATCGTTTTCGCCGCCGCTTTTATTTCTTGGAATTTTACATATCTCACATCCTAATGTACACCTGTGTTTACTTAGGACAGGTTTGGACAGGAAATGAGTACCTTTTTACAATCTCTCTGTTATCTGTCGAAAATGCAGCTGTGTAAACATCAAACGATGGGAAAAATCTTGACTATGTGTCATCATATATACGTGTTTTTTGGAATTCAGCGAGAATCTTTCATTTCGTCCAAAGTAGTCTTACAAGTCGGTTGTTTCGTTACGCTGTTACTCACAGCCGTCACTGCAGAAGAGTATTATGGACTACGTGATTGATATTCAAGGCTTTCGCGATCTTGAAAATAAGTTTATTGCAAAAGAAGTGGCCGTTATTGCAGTAGATCATAACTTTATCGGACATTGGATAGCTGCACCACCTTATCCCTTCTCGGATCTTTGTAGCGATGCGAAACATCAGAATAACTGGCTCACCTGTTATTTTCACGGCCTCGAGTGGTTTGAGGGAGATACTCCTACGAATTTCCTACATTCGAATCTTCGTGATGTCGCAAAATCAGCTGGAAAAATCTATACCCGTGGCCGGGAGAAAGCTGCACTTTTGCAAAATATCATGAGTAGACAGATTATTAATCTGGAAGAATTAACATGTCCAACTTTCAAAAAATTGGATACCAGTAAAGATTACTGTTTTCATCACGGTGTGAAAAAAGGAACATTTTTTACATGTGCTCTCAATAACGTAACTAAACTGAAAATATGGCTTCAAAGTCAAAGGCGAGAAGAAATATCACTTCCAGGTATCACACGTCAGAGTACACTGAAAAAAAATGTCTGTTTTAAAACTGAAAATCAGACGGCGGAGACATCAAGGACTGCGGCTGACAACATTCAAATTTCTGTTGAAAAAATCATTCAACCTGCGAGTGAGGTAAATGACCATTTAAAAGATTTGTCTCGACTTAGCAGTCCTGGAAATAGAGATGGACAGCCTTCAGATACTTCAAGCACTTCAAGCAATACCACGACATACAACTGGTGTATTCCCTGCGGATCGGATACCGAAGGTGTGCATGAGACCGGCTGCTTTAATTTTCAACACGGATCCACACAATAAAAACGGATCGCATTGGGTTGCGGTTCATATTGACAGAAATGGCCACGGAACGTACTTTGACAGCTACGGCCTACCGCCTCTTATTCCTCAACATCTTTATCGTCTGCGAGGAAACTGTACCTTATTCCGATGGAACACAGCAGAGTTACAAAGTTCCTCTTCGGATGTGTGTGGGCAGTTTTGTATTATGTTCTTGTTTCATATGTGCAGTGGTTTTTCTTTGCGTGAGTTTACCAGGCTTTTTAACAAAAATCTGGTAAAAAATGACCGTATTGCTGCGAATTTTTATAAAATGATTTTGAAAAAATATAAAATTAAGCCAAGCGTTTTGCACAAATCTGAAGACAGGTTTCAAGGTGGGGATTATAACAAGGGGGCTATTAATACACATCTTGAATCCTGTGTTCAATCTTGCTCTTCACAACTTGCTACTTTATATCTCACATAGTATACTTTCATTTAATACAGCGAACTACGTGTTACTTTAAGAGTTTATCAAATATATTTTTGCGATATGTGTTTATTATTATCTATAAGTATTCAAGTATCTCTCTCTCTCTCTCTCTCTCTCTCTTTTCATGCTGCGTCACTTGTATTTCTCTACTTTTAAGTCTTATTGGAAATTCTTGTTTGGAAGAAAGAAAAGCGTATTTGTGTGTGTGTGTGTGTAATTTTATTCAATGAAATAAAATGATATCCCTGTCTACGATGTGTAATAATTATAATCGTCATAATAATCGATAATTTTAAGTACATGTATTCTTTAGATGTAAAATATTTTTAATTTCCAGCTTATCATAAACCGGTTTTACTAGTTGTAATTAGATGTAATTTTTTTTGAAAAATTGGTCAATAAATCTATTTTAATAGGTTTGAACATAACCATAATCTATTTATTTATTCTCCTCTTCTTTTAGAAAATAAGTTTTATTATTTAATTTTGAAATTTAATAATTAATTAATTAATTATTCAATTGATTAAATAAAATATATTAATTAATTAAATTTATAAATCAATTATTATTATTATTATTATCATTATTGTTATATTATTATTATATATTATATTATTATTATTTTTTATTTGTTTATAAGTTCATTTATTATTAATTTTATTTATTATTATTATTATTATTATTATCATTATTATTATTATTATTATTAACCAATCAATCAATCATAATCAATCAATTAAATAGAATCATAAAAGTTATTTCTTTGTTTCGGCAGTAGTCTAGAATCTAAGAAGCCATAAGTACAGCTCTAAATATGGCGCCATACAGTCTACGAAAATCCATCAATACTGAACAAGTATACAACTCTCTGAAATACCTTCGTTTGTCCATCTATTCCTTATCTTCCATTCATAGACTTAAGCAAACACTAGCGTCGAGCGAGGCAAGGCCCAACCAGCCGCCGACTGGCGCCAGACGTCTGAGCAAACACCGAAGAGTGGGGGTATGACGGCTGGAGAGCCATAGTTGCCCTTAACTACTCAGATCGAACTAATCCGTTCTCTTCCGAGTGAGTACGAATGACCCGCATGGGACTGTGTATATTTTAGTCCGAATCAATCAGCGTGAATCCAAACTTTTGAAGGAAAAATTTATTTTAAATGAGTCCAACTGACTCCCCAGGAATTTCTGTATACTTTCAGTCCAAATAAATTCGAGTTTTATCCCGATACGTACGGTATCATTTAAACTGAAGGAGGAAGTGCACGGAATCGTTCGGAATAAGCTCGCATCAGGCGGTGGATTTATAGGAAATGTAAAGTTTATTCATACTGGTGCGGAATCATTCTCATTGGAGTACGGAATTATTTAATGCCATTTGGATGTGTGCGGACTCATTCAGAATGAGCTTGTGACACCAGCTCGATCTCGAGTGTCATGGAAAAGTCACCGCAAGTTTACCATGAGTTCAGGAATATACCGAAAAGTTATCAAACAGTTACCCATAAATTTCCGATAATGTTGCGGAAATTTATGGAAGCTAAACGGTAACTTTTGGCAACTTTCTGTGAATATTCCATACGCTCTCCACCAATAAAAATTACATGTCATGACATGTAGCTGCATGTAGTGAAGACAGCCGGCGAAGCCGCCGAGTACGAAAGCTAGTTTATATGAAATTCTGAAAGAAATATACTTTTAGATGAATGACGTCGCAAAAGGAGGAGGCACAGCTTTCACTGAGTTGAACTTTACCTTATGGCCTAAAAAAGGTAGCGCAGCAGTCTGGTACAACCTTAAACGAAACGGAGAAGGAGATGTTTTAACCCAACATGCAGCATGTCCAGTACTTTCTGGAACAAAATGGAGTAAGTTTTGTATTCAAAATATTATAACAGAAGCCAGATTTAAATTATATACAATTTTTTTCAACAGTTTGCAATTTTTTTCAAATCTATAATATAATGAATTTGCATAGACAAGCGTGAAAACAGTTTATTTAAATATTAACCCGTTGCTCAAGTTGATCTATGCTCTATAAAGCATAAAATTTTGTCATTACACTGGAACCTCGATATACCGGAAACCAGGGCTGAGATTGTATGGGGGCCATGGAGGCCGGGCCTCCTCGCCTTTTTTTCAGGGTATATGAAACTCACCCCCTCCCCTCCTAGTCACCAACTTAGGACCACCCTACCTTTTTGGTTACAATCTCAGCCCTGCCGGAACCTAATATATTGTTGCATTCGTTTATGAGGGGGTCCGAGGCGGCGAGAGAGAGAGAGGGACTTGCAAGATCAGTGGAGTTGCGCAATTTACGATTCAGTACCATAAGAATCCATAAGCAAGAAGAAAAAAAAACGGTTCAGAGAACCCCAATTTTCCGTGAAGGCCATTAAGGCCGAGCCTGAGACCCCCAGTAAATCGGAGTCCCGGTGTATTTCTTATATTAGAAAACTTATAGAACTGGATGACTTTCACAAAGAACTGGCATTTTATTTACCGTACAATTGTTAACAATTTCTGTATTATTATTGCAAAGAATTCTTATAATAATTTGTTTAATTACAGTTGCGAATAAATGGCTGCACGAAAAAGGTCAAGAATTACTCAGACCCTGTACATTATTGGAAAATGAATAAGACATCTGAAAGAATGGAAAATTATCAATTCTCCGAAATGACAGAGATTATACAAAGTGTCGGAGTAAACTTCATCATAATCTTTTTTTATTTACTTTTTAAATTAAGGAATGAACCTTACGCGTTCTGATGTTTTCCACAACTACCATTATGAAAATTACCACATATTTCTCTAAATAATATATTATATATATATATTTATAATAATGTATGCAATGTTTAGAATAATTTCTCATTTCCATATTACATTATTACTATTTGTATACGAAGAAATATTAAACTGTTTGAAGATTAAAATAAGAAAGAATGTTATGCTTTTTTGAAAAGAACTTTATGGAAATTTATGGAATACGTCGCTTGAATTACGAATGTTTTTAAAACCGAATTACATAAATCGTGAATATTAGGAATGCCAAATATTCTATAAAAGTTCTGCTTCGCTCGATTCTGATATTTTCTTGATCTCTAGAATGTTATCAAAATGTTTGAAATGTTCTTATGTATTTATTATGTAAATATTCTAGAGTGTTCCTGCATATTTTACAGAATATTCCTCTGATTCCTTTAGTTCTACAAAGCTCTCTATTTGCACATTCTGTTTTTTTTTACTCTTTTGTAATATTATTTAATGTTGTTTAAAGTTTCCGAATCTTCTGTAATTTAGACAGCTAATTCGCTTCTGAGATCCGCACTGGGGGGGGGGGGGTTGTCGAAATGATTCAAATGTATACATTCAATGGGTTCTTTGTTCCTGCACGCAGAAAAAAGAAATGTAATATTTACTAATCAAGAAATGTAAAGTGTTTCTTGTAACCGTAACAGTAATAACTGCTCTTAATGAAGGGGTGAAAATGTCAAAAGCACTTAGAATTTAGTAAATGTCACAGTGAAATTAGGGTGAATTTAACGGCAATCATTTAGTAAAATGAACCTCGATTCCCTGGTATGAAGTACGGTAAGATATGTAAAATCCACTGAACCGAGATTACAATAGTGGTGCAGTGAACATTACAGAAGGATCGGTACATGCTACCAATCCGAATAGCTTGTTTAGCTCGCCCTCAAAGTCGTCATAACGCAACCTATCCGCGCTGACCATCGGATGGATTTATGACGTCATCGGAAATGGATGGATTGCATACCTAAAATACATTTATTTTTGACATTTCTGTAAATCTTATTCACAGGTCGCGTACAGTTGAGAGTTATTGGAACAAGACGTTTTTGCGTTCCGCGACTGTTCCAGGTGACTTGTATGGATATATGAGGTGAATGCGAGAACTTTTATCGTGTGCTGCGATGACATGAACGCGTATTCAAAAGTCAGTACCGAGGTCGCCACCTTAGTTACAAATGCATTTCGAAATTATTTCACAGATCGCAACTCGTGTAATAGTGTAGTGGTTAAGGTAATCGACTTGCGTGCTTAGGTTTATGCGTTCAACTCCCCCTCCCCTTTGCGTGCGAAATTTTAATTGTCTTATAAGCGTTGTAACTTACAAATACCGATTAATTATAAGTATATTATAACGGCCATACCACGCTGAAAAAACCAGTTCTCGTTAGATCACTGAACTTGAGCAGTGTTGTGCGCGGTTAGTACTTGGATGGGTGATCGTTCAGGAATAATACTACTGCGTGCTGTTGGCTAGTCGTGGGAGTGGTGAGGCCACACTTGTAGTTATTTACTACAAGAAACTATCCACCTAGAAACATACCCGAATCGGGTAGTGTCACGCCTACCTCTAAAGGGAAATGGCTTAATGGTATATATAATACATATCCGAAAATTTATCTCAGAATTAACCGTTTGTTTATTTATTAATTATTTTTTAGCAATTTTTTTTACAATGTATAGAGCCGTCCAAACTATAGTCTGCACCGTTAACATAAGTTAGATCGGTTTATATTATCCGTCAAAGCGACATGATAATTCGTAATTGCAGCATCGAGGAATATTGCAGAATAACGACTGGATCGGTAAAATCTACTGATCCGCAGGTCAACAGCACCTGAGAATCGGTATTGGTAACCATCAATGATAGTCATATTCAGTTGCCTATAGTTGTAAAATTTACTGAACTGACGTGTCCTCCATATACGTACTTCGAAGATCAGTAGATTTAACTAGGATTTAAGTAAACTATAGGGTTATTTTTTCTGCGTGTGGAAGGTTCGTGTATATTTTTCTGATTAATAAGATATTTTCCGTACCTTTGCAAAATTTATATTCGAACCTTTCCATTTCTATCCAAACTCTCGAATGAAACATAATTGAGTGAGCATTGCTAATACCACATAAATTAAATTAACATTTTCGCATGGAATGTGATATTTTAAACAAAATTCTGCAAAATGTCCATCGTATGATTTTCGTGTGAGCAAAGTTACTTATCATCAAAGTGCGCATGCGCATTCATTCGCAAAATAGACGAATTTCAAAGTGGGCGTACACCAATATTATTCTCGCACAGTCTGTTGAATTCCAGCGCTTTGCACAGTATACTTAGAGGCACGAAAAAGCTTATTTTCGAGGAGGGTGTTGTAAAAAATAACATGTTATATCAGTCGAGATACCAGTTTGAAATAAATCAGATAAGGTAATTCCCATAAGCGAATATTGAAACTGTCATTTTTTTTCTAATTTTGATAGTGTTAAACCTCCCCGTGTCGAAAAATTTCGTGGCGCTGTACTGTTTCTGTCTATAGTCCGCCTTGAGTCGACACTAGCGCGCCACAGGCTGACTGTCCAGTGGCCAGAATGAGATTTAACGCTCGGATCCACTAGTTTATAGACAGATCGGCTATTGTGATAAAAAATAATTAATAATTAAATAATATAATTATTTGTTATGCCAAAAAAGTCCAATATATAGATTTTGCAGGTCATTAAAAATATAAAAAAAGTTTCTGTACACAAAAAAATGAAAAAATGTGTTTCCGCAAATCTCTTGTACATACGCCGGGTGTCGAACTTTCGATGTAACTTCCTGTTATATTGTTGTAACTTTGTCCCGTCGCCTTAACACCACGGCCATCTAAAAGTTAATTTTTTTCATTTTTGTCGGATATGAATTTCAATTCATTACATCCTAATATTTATTTAAATAAAACATGAATAATTTTTAAACATTAAAAGTTTTTGATGTGTGAATAAATCGTTGAAAAGAATCAATTTTGTATGATTATACCTGCGAGTAGGCTATGAAATAATGATGGTTTATTATTTTGAATAATGAATCCCTACTAAAAAAAAAGTCAGGAATCGTCACGAATGGTCAGAAGTTCTGATGATTCCTGAACATCCTGACCATTTCTGACGAGGCTGACGATTTCTGAAGATATGCTAATTCACATCCCATCAGGTAGCTCATCGGCTAGGACCGCAGGTAGGCAACCCAAAAGGATTAAAAATTGAAAATAATTTTTTTTTCAATGTTGCATATACAGATTTAAAAGTTAGAAATTCAGAATCTACGGGTTTCGACGATTTCAGATACCTAAAAATATTTCTAAAAAATTTAAAATTAGATCAAATATAATGCATCTTGTAAAGAGATACGTCAAAACGGACAAAATTGTCAAATTCACCTTCCGAGTCATTCAATATATAAATATTATTAATTAATTATGAGTAAAAAGAGAATATTCATAAATAAATATAAATAAATAATATAAATAACCAGGGGAATATAAAAGGGATTAAGTTTTATGTCATTCCATTCTTGGACCCCTAATAAAAGGATTATCCTTCGAACCCAAGCTCTGACGATTTCTGAACATTTCTCACGAATTCTGACTTTTCCTGACGATTTCTGTCGAGAAACGTAACAAAAGTGGTCAGAAATGGTCAGAAGTCCTAACTTTTTTTCTGACGATTCCTGACTTTTTTTTAGTAGGGATACGTTAGGCCTCTGGAATATTATCAATATTATACATAGCATTATACATATTATAATTATTATAAATTCAATATAAATTTATTTTAACTTTACTATATAATTCAATTGAAAGAAAACGTTTTTAAACATTCTTAAAAAAAAAATTTTGTAAGAATACAGTTCGTATATATACGTATATCACCTTCAACAATATTATTGTTTACTATCTTAAATATGTAATAGTGTACAGTTAATTATCGCTCGATCATTTGTGCAACTGTGTATTGTAATTTCCTAAATCTTCTATTCAAATTGATCATTTTCTGAATTCACCTCTGTAATTTTTGTTCAAGTCCAAACTGTGATTCTATCTAGAAACTAGCAAAAATCTAGACAATCTTTATATATTCCAATTCGCCAAGAGTAGGACTAGACAGCAGAATGGCTTGAATCAAACACGTAGCGAAACTGGACAGCGCCAGTGTAGCACCAGGCTAGTATTGCGCGAATAGACAGGCTTGACAAAAACTGTACTGGTTTAGCATGATTCAAGACTGCCATGAAATTTTTCCACACGGTCCCTCTATGAGAAATCAAAGTGCTCATAATATGTGGGCGTCCGCATGAAAAGGGTCCTTATGGCCGGTTCTAGTTTGGGAGATATTTGCGATTTTCTATTTCAAGGACAAAACTATTATTTTCGGGTCTGGGTGGAGGATGATACTAGGGCCTGTACTTAATCTATTTGCATTATACTCATGTCTACACTGGCGCTGTCTAGTTTTGCTACGTGTTTGGTTCAAACCTTCCTGCTGTCTAGTCCCAGTCTTGGCGCTATCTTGGAGTTCGTTACGAATTTGAATACCTAAAGATTGTCCAAATTTTACGCAGTTTCTGGATAGAATCACGGTTTGGACTTGAACAAAAATTACAGAGGTGAATTCAGAAAAAAATTATTTTTTAATAAAAGATTCAGGAAATTATAATAGACAATTGCACAAATTATATTGAATTTATAATAATTATAATATGTATAATATTGATGATATTCCAGAAAATCAAATATTACTATGAGTGATGTATTTAATTTACTTTAATTATTTATTGATTGCGTAAATGATAATTAAGCCTAACGTATTAATTATTTGAAATATTAAACAATCATTATTTCGTAGCCTAATCGCAGTAAAATCATACAATAACAAACTTTATTTTTTTTAATGATGGATTCATACATCAAGTACTTTTAATGTTTAAAAATTGTTCATGTTTTATTGAAATAAATATTAGGATGTAATGAATTGAAATTCATGAAAAAAAAAAAAAAAATTGATTAGCAATTCGAACTCGAAAGTTCATTGCCTCACTACCCGATTCGGGTAGTGTTTCTAGGTGGATAAATACTACCAGTGTGGGTCCACCACACCCACGACGGGTCAACAACACGCAGTATTCCCTGAACGGTCACCCATCCAAGTACTAACCGCGCCCAACACTGCTTAACTTCAGTGATCCAACGGGAACTGGTGTTTTCAGCGTGGTATCGCCGTTGAATTGAAATTCATACCCGACAAAAATGAAAAAAAGTTTAACTTTTAAATGGCCGAGGTGGTAAGGCGACGGGACAAAGTTACAACAATATAATAGGAAGTTACATCAGAAGTTCGACACCCGGCGTATGTACAAGAGATTTGCGGAAACTCATTTCTTCATTTTTCTGAGTAAAAAAACGTGTTTAATATTTGTAATCAACTGCAAAATTTATATATTGGACTTTTATGGCATACAAAATAATAATAATAATTAATACAGCGCCACGAAATTTTTCTACACGGGTTGATTTTCAACCTAAGGGGTTCGTCTTGGGCTTGAAATTTCGGGAAATTATCCAGTTATATGCCCCTAAACGTAACTCTATACCGACCATAAGAGTCCTTTTCATGCGGACGCCCACATATGAGCACAAATAAAAGCATATAACCTGACAGCGGTATTTTTTTCGGATATTATTACACTTTCTAGAGGGCTATAAAAATCTTTCATTGCGTTTTTAGAAAATAAGGCATTTTCCGATTTACATAAATCCGCTTGTATTAATAGAAAATCCAGATAAACATAATTTTTGTTATTGTTATTTTATAATTGGTATTTTCGTTCTATTTTGGTTGTGAAATATTTTTTTCAAATAATTTACTTGGATTTTCAATGTTTTATTTTAGAAAGTTATAGTCCAAAGGTTATAACTTTTTAGCAATAATCCATACATATTAGAGGTAAACTTTGTTTCGGAGATATTCATCCGGAAACAATTTTCTCAGAGATTGCGAAGTCGAATTAAGTTGATTCTTTCCTACGGTGAAAATCGGTGTAAAAGACAGGCGGCTTGGTGAGCGAGATACCTATCTGCCACTTTGCTTGAAATAATTGATTGTTTACGCAAGAAATCAAACCGCAAAGATGGTGCAGCACGTCGTGAGAAATTTAATTAAGAATATAAGTGTTTCAAACGTATAGCCAGTTCAGTTCCTGATATGAATTCGTCCGCGCCGGCACTAAAATATTTTAACTCTGAGAAAAAAAGATAAAAATAAATCAACGTTCAAAATGTAATGAAAACTTGCATTGAGGGAAGTAAAATTAATTGTGCTTATAAAAGAGAGATTTTTCAACCATCAGTAGGTAGCATCAGTTGAATCTCTGCAACATGTCTTATAACTTTAAAAGTGTTTATTAAAGTGAACAAAATTTAGAATAATCAAACTTTTTTTTTAAAGTGAAACCACCAAAATTTTCCATGACTATAAGTTTAATTTATTTCACAAAACAATTGTACGAGTTGCAAAAACATTCTGGTTTGAAATTAATACAATTGAAAAAGAAGTTGGTATAAACAAAAGGATCGCTGTATTTTATTTTATCTTCTGAACGTGTAAGTGCCTATCAGTTCTCTTATCTGGAATCCATAAAAACAATAAATGCATTAAGAATTTGTTATAGGTACTTGCTATATTCTCATTTTTTTCATTAAAGAAAGTTTTTAATGAAAAAAAACTGTTTTGTCTACATAACTATTTTTTTATTTTGTAATCCAATTCACTAAAATAAGATCTAAGTCAGTTTCTTGATTATAAAATATTCAGAAGAAACTAATTTAATGCATTCTTCAATCAGAGTAATAACAATTGAAACGAGTAGCAATAAATCAAATATTTTAACATCCAGAGGCCGTCAGTTTGATAAGGTCTGTGGAATATACAAAAGTTCAATAACCAACTGTTCTTAGCTTCGAATCACTTTGAATAATGAAAAAAAATAAGTTGATCAAAAATTATTTTTTCT
>CAKNXH010062869.1:33395-69546 GCA_932178445.1 Andricus quercusramuli | reverse complement strand
TCAACCAAAAAGATTAATTTTCCAGCAAAAAGACAAATTTTCAATAAAATACACCAATTTTCAACCATATAGTCGAATTTTTTGCTGAAAATTTTTTATTTCTCAACCAAAAGTGGAGCAGCTTAATGAAAAG
Organism: Andricus quercusramuli; assembly: GCA_932178445.1. Taxonomy (NCBI): domain Eukaryota; kingdom Metazoa; phylum Arthropoda; class Insecta; order Hymenoptera; family Cynipidae; genus Andricus; species Andricus quercusramuli. The sequence goes on along the minus strand of CAKNXH010062869.1, from coordinate 69,413 downwards.
TTGAAAAATAATTAATTTTCAACCTACAAAGAATAATTTTCCACCAAAAATGCTAAATTATCAACAAATTACATGAATTTTCAACTAACATTTTGAATCTTCTACCAATAATTAAATTTTCAACAAATTGATTCAACTTTCAACTAAGTCGTTGAATATCAAAACCAAAAAAGATGAATTCTCAACCAAGAAGATTTTGTTTTGCACCAAAAAAGACGAATTTTGATCAAAATACATCAATTTTCAAACGAATAGCTGAATTTTTGTCTACAAAAAATTTCAATTTTTCACCGGAATGGAATAGTTTGATTGAAAGTTTTAAAAGATAATTTTTAACATAAAAAGTGACAAATTATCAACAAATTACATTAATTTTCAACCCAAATTTTCAATTTTCTACCTAAAAGTAAATTTTCAACTTTTAACTAAGTCGTTGAATATCAAAATCGAAGAATATGAATTCTCAACCAAGAAGATTTTGTTTTTTATAACCAAAAAAGACGAATTTTCATCAAAATACATCAATTTTCAACCGAATAGTGGAATTTTTCTCTACAAAAAATTGCAATTCTCCACCGGAATGGAATAGTTAGATTTACAATTTAAAAAAGTTAATTTTTAACCTAAAAATTGACAAATAATCAACAAATTACATGAATTTTTAACCCAAATTTTTAATCTTAAATCAAAAAGTAAATCAAGTTTCTCGTGAAAAATTCAAAGCGATTTCCAGTTTTTTGAAATTCAAAAAAAATTGAAGGAGAATTCCGGGTTTTTAAGATTTTCAAGGTTGCTGGTCACCCTGTAAAATAAAAGGTATATTATAATAGGGTTTCAACCGCAGTGATAAGGGAATTAAATGAGCCAGCCTCATAATACAATATACATATATATGGATAAACGTTTATTTTTTCAGCCTGCTGGCCTTAAAAAATTGACTTGCTTACACTTCCATTTTTTACAGAATTTTCTTAAAACTAACTCTTAAAAACTAACATCCATCCATTCCTTATCTCTAAGACCGCACGCTCTTATCGCCTTGCCTTCCTCGCTTCGCCTCGCCTCACTCGCATGTCCCTACTTTCTCGAATTGCCTCGCTTGGCAACTTCTGTTTTCGCGACTAATACCTACTACTTATCTACTATTTACAATAATTACAACTTATTTACATCTACTTCCTCTCCTATTCACAATCTTTCCTTTTCCATTCTTTCCCACACAGTTCACACAACCTCTTCTCCCGAGAGAGCCAGAATCTATTGAAACCTTCCATGCACCCACACCTCATCCTCGCTATAAGCTCCTAACTTCCTTTCTCTCCTGTTTCACATAAATATTGCGCTCTTGCTTTTGGCATAATCCACACATAGTTCACATTAAACCTTGAATCTCTTATTCTCTCTTTCCCTTCTGTCTTCTCTCTCTCCATGCCGTTTTTCTTAACCAACTTATATACCTTCTTCCCTTCCTCGTGCATCCTTCTCACTTCATCCATCTGCAGTCCATTCGTTCTAAAGTACCCTTACCTCTCAACCTCCATCTTCCCACCCTCTCTCCTGTTCTCCTTCTTCCACCAACAATCCCTAACCAGCCTACTTCCACCCTCTTCCGAAAATTTCTCCTCATATTTACACTTCCTGCTCCCTGCTAGAATCCCCAAACTCGTTCTCCCCGTCTCCCTTCTGACAATATAATTAGGCGTGTTCCTTGCCAACCCCAGGGTCCACTTTACATACCTCTCCTGCTTTCTGCTTACCTCTTCACTTTCCTTCCACCCCCATACTCCTACCCCATACAATAGCACACTCATCACTAGTGAATCAAACAATTTCATTCTCCTTCCAAAATAATCTGCGAATAACTTCTTTCCCAACCCCCACACCTGCCTCATCACCACATTTGCCCTCCTCGCTCTCTCTTTTATGTGACCATCCACTCCCCCATTCCTCGGAAACACGAAGTCCAGGCACACAAACTATTTCAACTCTTGCACCTCCTTTCCCTTCCACTTCCACTCCCTTCCCTTATCCCTTCCCCCTCCTTTTCTGAACACCATAACCTTGGACTTTTCCGCATTCAGCTCTAACCCCTTCTTATCCAGGTATCTTTTCAACCTCTTCATCATCTCCTTTAAGGCCTCCTCGCTGCTTGCCAGCAACACTATGTCATCAGCATACGCTAGTGACCAAATTCTAATCCCTCCTATCCTGACTCCTCCTACCACCCCGGCCTCCAGCTTACTTTCCATATCCGCAATTAAAATCGCAAAAAGCGTTGGGCTAAGTGGACACCCTTGCCTTAAACCCCTATCCATCCAGAATCCCTCCAAAATCCCCTCCCCTCCTCTTACCTTGTCTTTTGTCTCTTCATATATCTCCCTTACCCTCTCAATCAGGCCTCTCCACTCCCCTATCCTCCATCGCCTCCCACAACCTCCCCCTATCCACCGAAGGAAACGCGCCTTCGAGATCCACAAAAAACGCGTACACTCTCGTCCCCTTCTTTTCTAATTCTCTATCCACGACGTGCTTCAGAACGTAGATATTGTCGCTAGTAGTCCTACCCGTCCTTAGGCTCGCCTGCGTCTCCGGCAATATTCCTTTCCCCTCGACATCCTTCCGCAGTCTCTCCTGTCTATCTCTATCTCCTTTCATATACAGTGGCACTATTAAACCTTCTCTCCGCCCTCCTGGGAATCCCTCCCTCCTCTATACTTTATTCACTGCCTCCTTCAGCCTCTCCCTAACCTCTTGTGTACTAAACAGTATGTTTCGTTGTCTACCCCATTCAGCCCTGCTACTTTTGACCTTCTCAACTTCCTTATCTGCTTCTCTATCTCCTCGTCATTCAACTCCTCCATCGCTGCCTCCCCCGTTCTTCTACTCCCCCCATCCCTGTTCCTTAAATCTGAGCCCTGAGATGATTCTGTAAAGAACTCCCTTCACTCCTCACTCCCTATCTTCTCGCTAACCCCCACCCCACGATTCCTAAACCTATTTATTATCTTCCAGACGCCCCCCTTTGTCTTGAATTTGCTAACTCCTCTTCCAGATCTTTCTCCTTCTCCTGTTCTTTCTTCTTACACATAAATCTGAACCTCTTCCTCATTTCTACGTACTCCTCCCTTTTCGCATTACCCTCTTTCCACTTCTTGTACTTCCTCTTCACCTTCCTTTTCATCTTTTTACATTCCCTATCCCACCACGGCTTCACCATTCCTTTCTTCTTCTTTCTAAATACCTTCTTTTGCACACACCCTTTCACCTTCTCTTTCAGATCCTCCCATATTTCTTCCACCGACTCCCCTCCAAAGCGTAAATTTCTTAGCTGCTCCTGATACTTCTCTATCACCTCCCTCGTCCAGGTCACCCTCTCCCCTATCCAGACTTCTTCCCCGCCTTGTCTTCCGCCACCCTCACCTCTTATCCACAGACTTAATGGCTGATGGTCTGATTCCACCCTCCTCCATCCAGTCCCTTAGAACCTCCCCCTCCTTATTTATTAACGTATCCTTCGAATTCCTTTCGAAGCTCTCCCCTTCCCTGTAAAGGTCCCCTTCCCTTCCCATCCTCGCATTAAAATCCCCACCCAGTACCACCATACCCTCCTCTCTTTCGCCTAGCAAATCTTCCACCCTTTCTTTAATTTTTTCCATCTCATCCTTGTTGTACACTGTCACAAACTTACACGCTCTCCCTCCTATTTTTACTTCCCTCATTTGCACTCCCTCCCTCTCTTCCTCTCCATGAACTTCTTCCTCTAATCCATCTCTAACCCCCGTTATAATTCCCCCACTAGCCCATCCTTTTTTCTTCACTCTGCCCGCCTCCTGGAGTCTCCACTTATACCCCCTTGGCAGCCTTCACTACTCCTCTATCCAGCATTACCCCCACCCCCCTACTGCTTACGAAACAAATTCCCCTGCACTTCCTTCAACACCTCTTTGTCCTCATCCCACACCCACATTTTCTCGTCTATTTTTATTTTCCGATATCCTACCTTTGCCGATCCCCCTTCACTCCTCTCTCTTCTAGCCCTGTCGTTCAGCATTCTCTGCACATCCCTTTCCTTACTCGTTAAGTCATGATCGATGAAAACTCCCTTATCCTTCATCCTACTCTTATTTCGCATTATCGCCAACTTTTCTTCCCAGCTCTCCATCTCCACAACCGCCACTTCCTTGTCCTTTCTCCCCTCCAACTTAACTTTCCCTACCCTACATTTAACCCACCCTATGCTCTGTAGCAGCGCTTCCACATCCTCTCTTTCTTCCCCACTCTTTAGCTTCAACCCTTTTACCACAATATTATTCCTCCTGTCTGCCTTCTCTTTTCTCTCCATTCTCAACTCCATGTTTCCATGTTTCCCTATCTGACCTCTCCTCCTTCTCATTCCTATGCTCTCCCACTTTCTCTTCTATCATATTTTCTACCTTTTCCCAAATACCTTTAATCTCGATCCCCCCACCTCCGTCTCCCACTTCCATTTCCGTCCTACCCTCCATCTTCTCAAGCCTTTTTTCCGTCCTTTCCTTCCACCCCCTAATTTACTCTTCCATCTGATTTATTTTAACTTCTTTTTCTTTCTTTTCCCTCTCCAACCCCTCTACTCTCTCCCTCAGCTCTTTCATCTCCTTTTCCCATTTCTCATCTCTAATTCTTAATTCCTCCCTCATCCCTTCCATCTGCTCTTTAGTCCCCCTTACGTCGTCCCTCAGCCCCCTGATCTCGCTTATCAGCATACCGAGAGCCTCCTTCGCCCCATTTCCCTCCATTTTAGGGGGGGGGGGTGACCTACTTGTTTTCACCCTTTTCTTGAAAGGACTCTCTACCACGCTTTTGTCCGGGCTCTCTTGGCTGCCTCTCTTCCTCTTCAAGAGATCCTCCCCGTCACTTGCGCTCGACGTTCTCTCCCTAGCCTTCCTCTTCCTTCGTTCTCAACGTCCCACTTTCTCCCTCTCCCTGACGCGCCAAGAGACACCGAGCTACGTACTGTTGGCCGTCGTGGCACGTGGAAAATTTCCTCCCCGTCAACTTCACTACCAGTACTCTCACTGCCCGCCTCCCGCTCTGCCGCCGGTAACTGGTACCTGTCCATGCAGTAACCTCCGCAATCGCCAGATGTCTCTGCAGAATGCTGTCCCTATTGCCGCCAAATTTTCCCTTTATTTCCCTTTTTCCCTTTTTTTCAATTCCTCACAGCCCTTTCGGACACCCCTTTCTCTCACTTAACCCCCCCCCCCCCATTTTCGAGCACCACCCTTGACCCTTGAAGGCCCAAGACTCCTGACCACAGATTCCCCCGATTCCTTGCTAACATAACCTCACTTTTTCAATTAACTTAAATCCCACCTCACACCTACGCTCAAGATCACTTTTTATCTCCCCAATTCACCCCACACAACCCTGCTCACCTCCTCGACTTCCACCCTCACACTCCACTCTCACCTACCATACAAATTCCGTAAATTCTCTCACCACCTGACACTAACCACGTTCTCTCTTCCGCCACCAACGTGCAAGTCCTATATATATATATATATTTCCTTTTGTTATAAAAAATTTTGAAAAGATAGAATATATCAAAAATATAAGGTAAAAGACTTCTTTTATAGAATTTTTTCAGAGAAAAAATGTTGCTCTTCAGAAACACTATAGGACGGATTTGTTATCAGCTGGTAATTGGAAGGTAAATTCAATTAATTTAAACGATTGAATTTTTTCAAATTGTTTATTGATGCTGATACAGAGCTGTACTTCATACATTTTCAGCTATTTTACTTTTGACGGTACATAGGTTTATTTAGACTTCTTGCTTCCATTGGTGTTTACATTATTAGTGTTCTTAGTTGCGAGGTCATTTAGTTTTTTAATCTCCGTATTGCAGTCGGATTCCTTTCTAGCGCATTTTTGAAGGCATGTCTTAGCCAAATCATGAACTGTTTTTTGATTATTCTTTAATTGGTTGACGGCTGTATCACAGCAGCTTTGAGCTGCCTGTAAACAATAAAAAAGAATTATATCTTAATATTTCGTTTACAAATTAACCGTAGCATCGATCCCTTTAATAATAATTGTATGCTTGTCCTTGTTGAAATTTGAACATTTCTGAGTCACATATCAAAACATCAAAAAAAATTTCTTAATATATACCGAATATAGTTAAAAATATTAAAAAATAAAAAATCTTTATGATATTATAGTCTTTTCTAGCTTAACAAAAAAGAGTTGTATGCACGAAAATTGTAATAAGAATTCGACTATTATTATCAAGAAATTCTTATTTAAATTTGTTCGAGATTGCCATGTTCTCGTAAGGCTGGCGACGATTTATACTTTTTTTATACTTAAGGTAAAACTTGTTTCGTAACTATTTAGGCTTTATAAAAATTAATCATATTGCGTGAATATATGACTTTAGGTCGTTGTTTTCAGCTTGATCTTTTGAATTTTCTGAAATTTTGTAGATTACGATTTCCAAATGAGGTATTTTAATCTTATAAAATTATTTCTTAAAGACAAAATTTAAATTATAAATGATTCTTTGATAATGAAGGTAACATTATTCTGTTCTTAACATATTGATCAAATGTAAAAAGATTTCAAAATATTTTCAATGATTTACCAAAAAATCCTGAGAAGAATTTAGAAGATTTTAAAGCAAAATTTTTCAATTTTGTAAGATTACCAAATTTTAGACAAATTTTGAATTTGTTGAAGAGATATTAAGAAGTTTTTAAAATACAGAAATAATTTTAAAGCTAAAACTATTTCAAAAAATTTGAAATGAAATATACATGTTTCAAGACTTTAAATCAAAAACTTAGAAGCATTTTAAGAACTTTAAGAGGTTTCATGACCATAAAAAAAAATTTCTTCAGATTTCTGGAAAATTTTTAAATAATTTTTTATGTTATCAAATTGTCCTTAAATGAATATTCAACAGGTTTTGAAAAATTTCAACAGATTTTCAAATTTGTAGAAAAAGAACCTTGAATACTTCAGGACAAGTTTTTTAATTTTGCAAAATGTAGAATTTTTTTTGGGTTTCGAAATGAAATGTTGAAGTTCAAAATTGATCTTCTTGGTTCGAAATGTCACTATTTTCTTGAAAATTTATTTTTTTTGCGTAAAATTAATCCTCTTATTTGAAAACTCATCTCTTTGATTGAGGATTTAATTATTTTGTTGGAAATTCGTCTTTTTTTAATTCAACTCTTTTTTCAAAATAAAAATATGCTTGGACTGAAGAATAACTATTAAATTTTTCAAACAAAATTCGTATTTTTTTGTAATAAATGAACTTTTTTGCTAAAATTCACATTTTTCGGTTGAAAATTAAACTGTCTTGTAGAAAATTTGTCTTTTTTGGAAAATATTCAATATTTTTTGGTTAAAAATACAACTGATTAAAAATAATTCTTTTTTGGTTGAGGAATCAACTATTTTGTTGACTCTATCTTTTTTGTATGAATTCAATTGTTTTTTTATTTAAAATAAAAATCTTTTTGGAAGAAGATATGAACTATTACATTCTTCGTTTACAATTCATACTTTTTGTTTCAAAATGCAACTGTTTGGTTGAAGATTAATTTTTTTGTTGAAACTTTGATTCAACATATATAACATTTTTGAAAATATTTTCTTAATTTTCTCATGAATAATTAATAAATTTTTAACAATTTCAGGTTATGTTAGCATTTTATACCAAAAAATCGTGTTTTGAAACAAATATTGTTAAAGTTGGAACAAGATTAGAAATTTTGAACATTTCCTGGTTATATTAACGTTTTTCACAGGAAATCGTTTTTCTTCTTGAGACAAAAATAATTTTATTTTTTATTTTTGATGTTAAGGTCTAAATTTGAATGTAAGTAATGTAAGTAGTGTAAGCAATTTAAGTTAATAATTTGAAAAATATTGATTTTAGACAAAAAAATAACATCACAATTAATGAAAATAATTATAATTTGAATAATATTCAGCATTTTTCAACAATTTGATATGATTTCAGTGTTTTTTTGTTCAAAATTGATATTATTAATAAAATAATTATTAGATTTCAAAATATAGTCAAAATATTTGAACCATAATATGTTATCGTTTTTTTAGGAATTTGGTGTTTTCGATCAAAAATGTAACAATTTCATTGCCTATACATTGTAAAAAAATTATATATGGGTCATTGTCAAATTGAGGTCAAACTTTGAAGTCCCAGTAATATAACATTAACTTAGAAACTCGTGCTGATTTTTTTAAATTTAATAAAAACTTATAAACATCCTCTACAAAATAGTCAGTTATTTTATTTTCATTTCTGGTCCTAATTACTTTAATTTAATATAAGAACATCCGAAACGTCATTACCATACGGCGTCCCAACCTCACTTTGCACAAGGAAAAACTGATTTTCTCCTTTTTTTTAGACAGTAACCTAAAAAACGCTTAACTTATCAAGTTTATAAACTTCACGTGAACATAAATTCAATGCACATTTTTTTATTCAAATAAATAATATTGTAAAAGCCTTGAAGTCTGTCCCTCAAGTTTTGCCATTTCAGACATAATTACCGTACGTCATTACCGTACGTCTTTTTTTTCCAGTAAAATATTGTAGTTACAGTTGAGTAATAAATACAGAAATATTAGGCGTGTCGTTTAATACAAGATTTTATAAAATTGAGCATAAAATATTAACTCTCTTTTTTGTGAATCCGATATTAGAACTGAAAAGCGCATCTTGACAACAAAAACGTCATTCCCGTACGTGCGTTAAAAACCACTTTCGGGGTAAAAAAATTATAGAAACCAGTTTTTTACTTGCATGGCAGTGTTTTCTTTCATTAGTATGTGACTTTTCATAATTAAAATCTGTTTTTTTTTATAAGCATCAAAAAAGGTTAAACTTTAACATTCTTCTCGCGTCATTACCGTACGGTACAATAGAACAACGTACGACTGATTATATGCGCGTGCGCATGGATTCATTATTATTTCTCATCTTCATAACTGCCCCTTTTGGATTTAAAATTTTTACATGTGATAAGATCAATTCCCGTTATGAATTATTTAATTCCTAATAATGATATGATTGCCACCGTAGGTGCTAAATTTTGCCTACAATTTGACAATTACCCATATAATAATTTTGAGTTTAGGAACTCGATTTCCATAAATTATGAAGAATATTGACCTCATAGCTTTTCTATTATTTTGGATAATACATCATATAAATTACAAAAAATTTGTGTTCATATTAATTTCATATTTCAATTTGCAAATTAAGTGATATAAAGAAAAAATCATGCGCTTAGCGCGCATCCCTGATTTCTAGTTACTTTGAATAGAGAAATATATAAAATGGGATTGGAAAAAAATACATATTGTATTTAAAATTGTGTCTAATATTTAATATTTACCTGAGCATCCTGATTTTGCGTTGCAGTAGCAGTACACGGTTCATATGTGTCCATTGCAAGATTATAAAATCTATCCAGTGCGTTAGTAGAACTTTCAGTACAGCCTCCCGGATGTGTATAGCCTTTAGTATGTATTCCTAAAGCTTCACCTTCATTCTAATGAGAAATAAGAACAAACCGATTATAGAGAATTGTAAATTTTTCAATTTTCAATTATTAAATAAACAAGTACAGAGCCATAACTAGATTGGTGCCGTCGGCGTCTTTGCGCTGAGAGTAAACCGCAAGAGGGCGAAGTTACACAAATAAATTACCTAAAAAAATGTTCGAAATTTTGAATTCAAAATTAAAATATCACCGTTTTAGGTCTCGGTCTCACGACACTATTGACTTTTTGAAAAATTTTTTTAATGGTGCAATTATTTTATCACTATTTTTGAACAAATGACACTTATTCTATTTTAGCCATTTGCTCTTAATGAAACTATTTTTTCATTTCACCTTTGAAATAACATATCCAACATCTCGAAAATCGAAATTACGAAAGTTTTTATAATTTTAAAGATTTCAAAAGATTTGAAAGTTTTCAACAATTTTGAAGACATTCTAAAAGATATAAAAAATTTTAAGATAATTTTTATAGGATTTCAAAGGAGCTTTAAGGTTTGCAAAATTCAATAGATTTCAAAGGATTAAAAAAATTTTAGGATATTTTAAAGATTCCGAAAAATTTCAAAAATTTCCAGGGATTCAAGAAAATATATCAAAAAATTTCAAATGATTTTCCTTTCCGGGATTTCAGGGAATTTCAAAGAATGTATAAGGAACATTGGAATGCAAAAGAAGTGGAATGACATTTTCAAGGACTTGAAGGAATTAAAAAAAAATATTCAACATTTCCAGATGTTGTACGGGATTACACAAGATTAAAGGAGTTTTCAAAATATCAAAGTATTTTAAAGGATATAGTGTATTTTAAAAAATTTTGAGAAATTCAATAAGATTTCAAAGAATTTTGTAAGATTACACAGCCACAAAAAAATCTTTTACCGAGTCTGGAGGTCAGACCAGGTTTAATATATGTTTTTAGGGTCGCTGAATCCGAATCCGAGGTCCAAAAAACCTCAGCACGTCAGGGTTCTGACATGACATCAAAAAATCTCATAAAAAATCTTTTTTGGGTTTGGAGATCAGACCATGTTTACTACATATTTTTGGGGTCGCTGAATCCGAATCCGAGATCCAAAAAACATTAACACATCAGGGTTCTGACATAAGCTCCAAAAACCTGATAAAACATCTTTTTTTGGGTCAGGCGGTCAGACCATGTTTACTGTATGATTTTGGGGTCGCTGAATCCGAATCCATAGTCCAAAAAACCTCGACACGTCAGGGTTCTGACATAACCTCAAAAACCTACAATAATTGAAAATCTTTGTTTGGGTCTGGAGATCAGACCATAATTACCACATGTTTTTGGGGTCGCTGATTCCAAATCCAAGGTTCCAAAAATCCCAGCATGTCAGGGTTCTGGAATAACCTCAAATAACATAAAAATTTTTTTTCGAGTCCAGGGGTCAGACCATGTTTATTATGTGTTTTATTTTATGAATCCTAAGGGTCCGACTCTCTTCCAGGGACTTAGCCGGATCACAGGCTCACTCCGTTGCCCGCCGTCACTACGAGGAGGTGCCCTGGATGCAGGCACACGTAAGTTGGATGAATAAATTTCACGAGTTTCTTTAGAAATCAAAACCTTGACGTGCTGAAGTTCTTTAGATAATGGATTCGGATACAGCGACCCCAAAAACACAGAGTAAACATGGTCTGAACTGCAGACCTGAAAAGATGGTTTGTTAGGTTTTTTGAGGATTTGTCAGAAACCTGAAGTACTGGGGGTTTTCGGACCTCGAATTCGGAATCAGCGACCCCAAAAACATATAGCGAACATGCTCTGACCTCCAGACCCGAAATAGTATTTTTATGAGGTTTTTTGAGGTTGTTTCAGAACCCTGACGTGCTAGGTTTTCTTGGATCTCGGATCAGGTTTCAGCGACCCTAAAAACATAAAGTAAACATGGTCTGACATCCAGACCCGAAAAAAGATGTTGTTATGCGGTTTTTTGAGGTTATGTCAGAACTCTGACGCTCTAGGGGTTTTTGGATCTCGTATTCGGATTCAGTGACCCTAAAAACATAAAGTAAACATGGTCTAACCTCCAGACCCGGAAAAAGAATTTGTTGTCTGGCTGTGTTATGAAAAGGGTCGCTGGACCTGGAAATGACAGTGAATTTATTTTTTGACCAGGAATTTTAGCAAATTCTTTGAGAAAAGTATTGAATCACTGGAAATATTACAAATGTCATATCAAATGATGTAGTGAAATTCAAAATATATTCGATTTTACCTTTTTTTATCATTTTTTCAATTGTTAACTTTATTAGTTCTTAAATCGTTTAGTTTTAATTTAATTTGCCGGAATTCAAAATATTTTAGCTTGCCAGTAAATGTGCTGAATTTTGATGTACAAATAAAAATTTGACAATTATTAATTTGAAGTGACTTAAAATAAAAATAATTCAACTCCTAATCTAAAAAGCATTTAGTTCAGATAAAAAGTCTAATGTTGAAGCATTTTAAAGAATTTTGTTAACGTGTGGCCTCTCGTTACAAGTTAATTTAGTGCAACGTTATCACCTTTTACAGCTATGATCCCTTTTTAAAAATGCTAAGTTTCTTATTATACAGGGTGTCCAAAAAGTAACGAAACACCTAAATAATTTTCCAGGTAATTATATTTTTCAAAAAGGTCAAGGCCATTCTTGAAGTAACTTTCAACGAAGAATCCAGTGATGACCTTGAATTTAACCCTGAGCTTGACCTTCAAGGTTATCTCAAGGTCAACTTTGTTTTTTTGAATGGGAATCCCTATTTTTGACAACGGAAATCGAAAGAGCGGGAAATTTTACGTCGAAGCATGTATTTAGGTCATGGGCCAAGGATGACTTTGAGCTTCAGCTGAAGGTTTTTAGGCTTGACCCATGTATGGGTCGGGTCCAATCTGTACTGCTTCGGATCAGATGTTTACGAAAAAGGTCGAGGTCATTCTTAGATTAACTTTCAATAAGGAATCCAGTATTGGCTTTGAAATTGACCTTGATCTTGACCTTCAAGGTTATTTCAAGGTCAATTCTGTGTTTTTTTAAAAATGGGAACCCCTATTTTTGACACCAACAATCGAAAGAGCGGGAAACTTTACGTCCAAACATGTACTCAGTTAATGGGTCAAGGGTGACCTTCAGCTTCAGCTGAAGGTTATTAGGCTTGAGCCAGGAATGGGGCGGGTCCAATATGTGCTGCTACGGCTCAGGTATTTACGAAAAACGTCGAGGTCATTCTTGGCGTAACTTTCAACGAGGAATCCAGTGGTGATCTTGAATTTTACTTTGGGCTTAACCTTCAAGGTTATTTCAAGGTCAGAGATGTTTTTTTAATTGGGAACCCCTATTTCCGACAACGGCAATCGACCTCGACCTTTTTCGTAAACACCTGAATCGAAGCAGTAAAGATTGATCCCGACCCATACCTGGGTCATGCCTAAAAACCTTCAGCTGAAGTTCAAGGACACCCTTGACCCATGACCTGAGTACATGTTTGGACGTAAAATTTCCCGCTCTTTCGTTTGCCGTTGTCAAAAATAGAGGTTCTCGTTTTAAAAAACTGAGGTGACCTTGAAATAACCTTGAAGGTCAAGCTCAAGGTCAAATTCAAGGCCACTAATGGATTCATCGTTGAAAGTTAATCCAATAATGACCTCGACCTTTTTCGTGAACAGCTTAGCCAAAGCAGTACAGATTGGTCGCGACCCATACCTGGGTCAAGCCTGAAAACGTTCAGCTGAAGCTCAAGGTCATCCTTAACCCATGACCTAGATACAATCATAGCCGTAAAATTTCCTGTTTTTTCGATTGCCGTCGTCAAAAATAGGGGTTTCCATTTTTAAAAAAAATTGACCCTGAAATAACCTTGAAGGTCAAACTCAGGGTTAAATTCAAGGTCACCATTGGATTCTTCGTTAAAAGTTACTTCAAGAATGACCTTGACCTTTTTGAAAAATATTTTACCTGGAAAATTATTGAGGTGTTTCATTACTTTTTGGACATCCTGTATATATACTCACAAAACAAAAATTCTTCCAATTTTTAATTTAAAATCTGTCTTCCTTGAAATTTATTTAAATAAAAAAGTGTTTTATATTGTGTCAGTGTAGTTATATTACATATGTGATCGCTCAGTGATGTCAAATCAAATCAACGAAATCACTGAGGGTGATTCAAAAATTCTTTTTTGTTTCACTAATCGTTTGATAAAAATAAAAATAGTTCCTTATATTTCAATCAGCTTTGACATTTTAATTTGAGTTTTGGCCCCTATCCATGGCCGGAACAACATTAATTTTTGTTAAATTAAAAATGAAATAAAAATTTGTGTCAATTAAATTAAGTATAAGCCCCTATCCATGGCTGAAATATCTTATAATATTAACTGCTAAATTTACCAAATTTACAAACATAAATTTGTTTGGAAAATATACATTATAATGGAATTTGGGTTACTTAAATTTAAAAATATCTTCTCTCAGGACCTATTCACATTTTTTTACTGAAGAGTCCGGTAAGTCTGTCTGGGACGTTACATAAAAAATCTATTAAAAATTTTTTTTTTAAATAAATTGCAAATCGAAAATAAATGTTATCGACCCCAATTCTAATCAAAAAATATTTTTAACGATATATTAAAAAAAATCCAAGGAATATAACACGCTTGAAAAAATTTGTTTTAGGTTTTCAAACAAGTTCATAGATTTCAAAAATTTCCAAAGATTTTAAAAAGGTATCCAGGATGTCAGTGATATTTTAAAAATTGCAATGCGCCAGATTTAAGGGATTGCAATGGTTTTTCAAGGGGAATGATAAGGTTTCAATGGATTTTTACGGATTTCAAGGGATGTAAAAATATTGATGAGTTCTCCAGGAATTTTAAGAGAATTCCAAAAACTGTTGCTTTTTGTTATTTTTTATTTTGGGGAGAGGGGTGGGGGGGGGGGGGGGTAGTTATTCGCTCCGAGCGCAAAAAAGGCTAGTTTCGGCTCTGAACAAGTATTTAGGAAACATTTTTTCTCATTTTTGTGATAAAAAATTATTCTCGCCCACTCACATCAATAGCACTGTTAAAGTTGATCAGAATCTCAACCACTTGATCTACAAATTTGCCGGTTATATTCGCCAGATCATCGTCAAACTGTTGTGCGAAGAATGTCTGTACAGATAAAAAGTAGTTACGAAAATAATTTCAATATTGTTCAAAATTTTCCTATTCAATTTTCAATATACATAATATAAATATATGTTTGATTATTGAAAAAATCCAAGAGAGGAACTCAATCCTGAACTTAAAAAAATCAAAATTTATTTCATCAACTTTTTTCTTCAATTTAAACAAATGCATGAATCTTTGTTTTCACATTCTCAATCCAATGAGAATGTATGTATTAGTGCCATCTAAAAAATAGGTGAAACGAAAATCAAAATTTCCAAATGAGAAATTTTAATCCTAAAAATTTTTTCTACGATGGAAAATTCAAATTGTAAATGATTATAGTTCCAACCAAGTACTTTTGAACATTATTGTTAAAAAGAACATTTGAATTGTGAATTTTTTTGATATTGAATTTTTTTTCATTTTTGCTATCACACTAATTTGTAAACCTTTTCACACTTTTAAAATAATGAGACAATTTTTTTTGTAATTTTTGAAGGATTTTAAACAATTTTAGGGAAACTTTGACTTATTCAAAAAGATATTTCAGTGATAGAAGTTTTGGAAAAATTGAACAATAATTTGTGATTTGAGAAGGTTACATTTTTTTTTAAGAAATGTAAATTTTTGTGGATTTGAAACAAATTTTTGAAGCTTTGCAAGGCTTTTTAAAGTTTTCAAGACAATACATTTTTTTTCTTAAGATTCCAGGAAAAATGAAAATCAATTTTTTATTCACAAAAATTAATTTAAAGAAAATATTTCAAAATATTTCAAAACATTCAATATGATTTCCTAAAATTTCGGAAAAGAATGTAGATGATTTTAAGGAACAGTTTTTTTCTAAATGTATAAGATAAGATAATTTTATGAAAAATTCGAATCAGTTTAGGAGATATTTGCAAGTTTTGAAAAGATACAAAATTAATTTTAGATCAGAACAGATATCAAAAAATTTAAAACGAAATTTAGATTTTTGAAGATTTCGAAATAAAATGTTGAAGCTTTTTACATATTTTGGAAGCGTTTGAGAGAGAAAAAATCTTGAGATTCCTGGGAATATTTGAAGTGATTCTTTATTATTTTTTAATTAATTTGAAAAAAATATACTGAAATATTTTAAAACATTGAAAAAGATTCCCAAAATTGCCAGAAACGAATTCGGAAGATGTTATTTTTAGGAATAATTTGAGTCAGTTTGAAAGATATTTAGGAATTTCAGCAGTTTTGAAGAGATTAAAAATATTTTAAAACTTTGAAAATTTATCAAACATTTTTTTATTTCTTCCAAGCATCCACAATTCCTAAATATTTTTCTAAGTGACTCAAATTTTTCTTAAAATGTGGTAAAAACCTGTAAATTGAATAAAAGTCTTGGAAATTTCCTAGGTACTTTATCGACATATCTAAAATCTTCGAAAATGTTTTCCAATTTTCTCGAAAAACTTTGGAAAATAGTATTCATATAACCTTGAAGCAAATAAGCGAAGGAATTAAAAAAACAAATAGTTATTAAAAATTTTTATTTCATATTAAAAATTATTTTTCTCCAAATTATAATTAACTTAAATTTTTTTCTTTCTTGGCAGAAAAATCTTCTTTTTTTCAATTGGTTTCGCCTTTTTAGATGAATTAAACTGTTTCTGATTAAAAATCAAATTTTTCTCTTAGTTTTGAATTAAAATCTGTTTGGATTGAAATATGAACTATTACATTTTTCGTTGAGAATTAATTTTTTTGGTAAAATATTGAACTAACTTGGTCAATCATTTTAGTGGAAAATTCGACTTTTTGGTAGAAAATTAATCTTCTTAGTGAAAAAATTCGTCTCTTTTGAAAAATATTTCACTTTTTGGTTAAAAATACAACTGGTTACAAATTATCCTTTTTTTTTGTTGAGGATTGAACTTTTTTATTTGTTGAAAATTTGTCTTTTTGGATGCTTTAGAATCTTTTGGATTTAAAATAAAAATCTTTTTCGATTGAAATATCAACGATAAAAAGTTTCGTCCAGGAATTAATTAATTAATTAATTATTAACTGTGGTGAAAATTATTTTTCCTCTCTAACCGAAAAACTACAGGCGCGCAAGCACGCGATTATTAATGCTAGTTCTATCTAAAAAATTGGATTTCAATTAATTAGTCTAATTAATTAGTTTTTTATTTTTCCCCCTTTTTAAAATGGTTTTTGATAAGTTTTCAAAATCTCGGAATCATTGTTCAATCATAAAGTTTGAATTTTGAAAATTAAATCTAAAAATAATCCCTGGTCGTAATGAAAATAAAAGAAAACCTCACGCAATATGAGAAACATTTGTGCTTTATAAATATTCTTGAGCAGCTAAAATAAAATTTCTAAATTATTCAACAAATTATTGTAAATATCATAAATATTTTGTGTTAGTGCTTTCCGCTGAAAATTAGTATTTTTTTAAAATAAACTTTAATATAAAATCATAAAGTTTCCAATCGCACGTGAAATTTCTAAAAGTTTAAGGTTATGTTAGTCTTTTTAGCTGGAAATTAGCATTTTTCAAACAAAAAATATCATCAAGATTTGTAGTTCTTAATAATTTTAGGTTATGTTACCGCTGCACACCGGAAATGACTAAATTTTTAATAAAATCATTCGACTTTTAAAGTTTATATTTTTTTAACAATTTTAGGTTATGTTAGTATTTTATACCAAAAATAGGTATTTTCAAATGAAAATAGGCACAAATTAAACCAGGTTCAGAATCTTTTAACAATTCTGGATTATCTAATTGTTTTTCGTCGCAAATTGGTATTTTTAAGAAAAAGAAAGATTTTAAAGAAGATTCACAAATTTTAACAATTTTAGGTTATGTTA
Organism: Andricus quercusramuli; assembly: GCA_932178445.1. Classification (NCBI taxonomy): domain Eukaryota; kingdom Metazoa; phylum Arthropoda; class Insecta; order Hymenoptera; family Cynipidae; genus Andricus; species Andricus quercusramuli. The sequence continues at coordinate 51,821 of CAKNXH010062869.1, read as the reverse complement.
GCGTTCTACACCAACAATGGGTATTATAAAACAAAAATAATTTATTTTGGAACAATTTAAGGTTATGTTAACATTTTCCAACAGAAAACAGTTATTTCAAACTAAAATCATGAGAATTTTCAGATTATTATTCAGAGTCATTAAATTCCCATTTTTTGGTTCTTAGCGTTTCGTACCGGAAATTGTCAAAGGCTTAAAATAAGACTTACAATTTTTTTTAACAATTTCAGGTTATGTTAACATTTTCCGAAGGAAAAAGGTGATTTGAAGCAAAAGTATTAGGTTTACAAGAAGATTTACCATTTTCAAAAAAATTGTTGGTATATTATTTTAGTGTTTTTTATCTAAAATTGCTATTGTAATAATATGAATAATATAATAACAATTTGTTATATTTGAGTAGTTTTCTTTGAAAATTGATATTCGAGTTAGTCGATTTCCTTGCTTAAATGTTTTTTTGAATTTATTCATTTTGAACAACAAAAGTGACTTTTGTTCGATAAAAGATGATTTCTCAAGAAAATACATAAATTTTCTACAAAATGATTAAATTCTCTACAAAACAATTGAATTTTCAACGATATAGTTGAATTTCCAACCTCAAAAGATAAATTCGCAAAAAAAGTGTAATAGTAGATATTTCAACCAAGAAGGATAAAATTTCATTAAAAAAATGAATTTAAAGGAAGATTTATTTTAAAATCAAACGGACGAATTTTCAACAAATAAAGATTTTTCAGTAATGGAGAAAAAAAAAGTTTACTTAAATTGTTGAACCTTAAAGCCAAAAGGCGAATTTTCTGTACAATAATTGAATCGTCAGCCAAAAAAATAGGAATTTTCGGCAGAAAAATTAATTTCCAACAAAATAGTAAAATTTTAAACCAAAGAGATAAAGCTTCATTCAAGAAAAAAATCAACAGAAAAGTTCAACTTTTACCCATGCAGTTAATTTTTTAATTAAAAAATATCAGTTTTCAACTAAATAGTCAAATTTCAACCAAAGAGATGAATTTTCAACTAAAAATATGAATCTTCAACAAAAAAATGATTTCTTAAGAAAGTGGTTCAAACTAAATTTTCAAACAAAATAGTTTGAAAGAGAAGTAAATTTTCTACGAAGATACTTGAATTTTCAACCCAAAAAGACGACTTTTCAATAATAATAGTTGAATTTTCATACAAAAAGGTTGACTTTTGAAAAAAAATTATTTAATTTTCAATCAGTTTCATTTTCATTAAAGAAAGATTAATTTCCTGCTTAAACAGATGATTTTTTTTAATCAGAAAGACAAATATTAGAAAATATAGTTAAATTTTCATCCAAAAAATGTTTAAATTGATTTTTCAACGCAAAATGTGAATTTTTCTCAAAAGGTAAATTTTTTGCGAAATAGTTGAATTTTAAACAAAACAGTAGATTTTTGGACCAAAAATTTTTTTAACAAATTCATTGAAATTTCAACCATACAGTTGCATTCTTATCGAAGAAAGATGAATTTTTTACTCAGACAGATGAATTTTTAAATAAAAAAGACAAATTAAAAACAAAATAGTGGAATTTTCATCCAAAAAAGATTACAGTTTTTTTTAACAGAACAGTTGAATTTTCGACCAAAAAGGATGACTTTTCAACAAAATTATTGTTTTTCAGAAAAATAGTTCGATTTTCATCCAAAAAACATTTCAATTGATTTTTCAACACCAAAATATGAATTTTTCTCAAAAGGTAAATTTTCTACGAAATAGTGGAATTTTCGAGCAAAAAAATTTACTTTTTAACAAAACTGTTGAATTTTCAAAAAAATAATAACATTTGAAACTAAGAAGATAATTTTCAGTAGGAAGCAACTGCAAAATAAAATAAATATAAAGAAAATAAATTACTAACAAGAATGTTTTATCAGGGTTACCGCAAAACTTAATTTTAAAAATTCTCTAATTTTTCCCTGACCAATTTTCCATTTTTCTAGATCATTATTATTCCAAGACCAGAATATTAAGTTTGCAACATTTTGAAACTAGAATGTTTTATAAACGGAATAAAACAATTTCAAAAAAAAGTGGAAAAAATCAAATTTACTCTTCTTGACAGTTATTTAAAGTTATATGAATTCTCTGACTTTTACAAGATTTTTTTTCTCAATTCCTGACTTTTCCCTAAAAATTAAACTTTTGTTTCAACAAAACAGGAGGTATCTAGCCAAATCTAACAATAACTGTTTGAGGAAGATAGCATTTCCATAATAGACCATTTTTTAAATCAAAATAATGAAAAAAATGGAAATTTGGCTATTCTTTGAGCGGAAACTGTCAATTTTTCTGATAATTTTCTTTTTAAATTATTGATCTGCAGATTCGAAATTAAAAAAAAAAATACACATGATATGATATTTTGACAAAAAGCTATTTTCTGTATACTTCTGAATAATTATTAATGTGTGTAAATATTAAATATATAAATTAATTATTCAATTTGAAAATTTATAATTTTGAAAAAGTTGGTGGTTAACTCACTTCGAAACCAGAGAAAGCTAATAACCAAAAGACAGCACACTTCATGATAAAATAATTTATTTCATTTCTAGTTCACGAAAGAAATAAACTAGAAGCACTACATCCCAATCTGTAAAGTTGACTCTTATACTAAATTTTTATCGTGTGGAATGTTTATTTAGTATGCGAAAGAGCAAGTCATATACGCAGAGAATTCAGAAAGAGTTACCAACTTATGATTCAAGCCTCGAGAAGCGTAACATTGGGTCAATTACATTTTTTTTTTTTTTTTGAAAATTTGTTTCTCTGCTCTATCAAAAATATTTACTGCATGAGAAATTCATTCCGATTTTTGACAAATTGTTGTGTATTTTACATGTTTACAAGGCCAGATAAGCTTATCAAAAAACATGTGCCTGAATTTGTAATAAATATCATGCATAAATCATGTGTCTTATCTTAAAAAACAGGTGGAAAGAAATTATTGAAAATCTCGCACTCATTGTTTCTGACTATCTGATTGGTTTTAAATATTTATTTCTAGAAGAAAAAATTTGAATTGTAAATGAATTTTTAATAATAAAGGTAACAACTATTCCGTTCAGAAGTTTTCGTCCAAATGTTTAAAAAAATGACAAAAAAATGCAATATTGAAAGTATTGAAATATTTCAAATATTTAAAACCTATTTTTTTTTAATGACAATTTTTTATAACCCCTTGATAAAATTCAGTTCTGGATGTTTTCACACATTGTTAAGTAAAGAGACCATTCCAATTGTAAATTTTTTTTTATTATTGTGAAATAATTCTGTCCTTAACATTTTTCTGCTGTAATATAATTTGTAAACTTTTTTCACACTTTCAAAGAAATGAGAAAAATGAAGTTATTGGCAAAAACTTAGAATATCTTAATTATTATTTAAGCTTTGATTTTATGGAATTTTTTGAAATTTTTCTAGCATTCAAAAGTTTTAGGAAAACTTTGAATCATTCCAAAAGATGTTTCGAAATTCGAAATCTTGTATTATGAAAGGAGCTAAGATAGTAAAAAATTTTGGCTACGATTACAGCGAAAATTTAGATCGATTTTTCATTTTGAAAAAATGATTTTCAGGAAATATTTCAAAATAGTTTGAAACATTTTGAATTATTACCTTAAATTTCGGAAAAGAATGTAGAAGAATGTGAAGCAAAATTGTTCAATTTTGCTAGATAATAACATTTTAGCAAATATTCAAATATTCTTAAGAGATATTTAGAAGTTTTGAAAAGATACAAAAATAATAATTTTAAATTCAAAAAGGCATCAACATATTTAAAAAAAATGTTTACTTTAGGAGATTTGAAGCAAGAAATTAAGAAGCTTTTCAAGAATTCTTGAAGCTTTCAAGAGAATAAAAAAAAGTTCTTTAGATTTCAGCGAAAATTTAAAATGATTTTTTATTCCACAAAGTTTTTTTAAGAGAACATAAAAAAAAATTTGAAACATTTCAAAATATCTTGCAGAGTTTTTTCAAATATCTAGGAAAAATTGTAATCACATTAATACATATTTAGAAGTTTAAAAAAAATATATATTCAATATTTGAAAAGATTTTTAAAAACTCAAAACAAAATGTGGCCTTTTGAAGATTCCGAAACAAAATTTGGAAGTTCTTAAAAACATTTTGAAAGGTTTCCAGATTGAAAAATTGTTTTGAAGGCAATATTCAAAAAGATTTAAAAGCATTGCATAAGATTTCCAAAATTGTTAAAACCGATTTTGAAGATTTTAAGACAATTTTACGGATACTTTAAGTCTGTTTAAAAGCTAAAAAAGTCCTAAATTTCTTTCAAACGGATTCAAAACTTTCCAAAAACTCTTGTGAAAACTCTTGTAAAATAAATCAAGTTTCTTTAAAATTGTTTAGATTCTTTTTTGATATATCTGATACCTTCCAAATTTTTTTTTGAATTTTCTCGAAAACCTGACAAAAATTATATTCATATAACCACAATGCAAATAAACAAAGAAACTTTAAAAATAAATAGTTTTTCGAAATATTTATTTCGTACTATAAAATTATTTTTTTCTTTGAATTATAATTGCCCAATTTCTTTTCCCTTAAGTTAATAATTTTTTGATTGAAGATACAACAATCATGTTGAAAATTCGTCTTCTTGATTTGAAAATTCATCTCTTTCTGTTAAAATTCTATCATTTTTTTATTTAATTGCAACGATTTAGTTTAAAATAATTTTGTTTTATGATTCTACTAATCTGTTGAAAATTAGACATTTTGGATGATTTTAATTCTTTTCTATTTTAAATCAGAATATTTCTTAGTTTCCATATCAAATATCATATTTTTTATTAATTTTTAGAGAACATTCAAAAAGATTATAAAACATTGCGAAAGATTTCCAAATTTTTCGGAAATTAATCCCGAAGATTTTAAAACAATTTTAGGAATAATTCGAGTCAGTTTTAAAAATACTCAGCAATTTTCGAAACTTTGAAGAGATCAAAAAGATTGTGAAACCTTTTCGAATTTTCTTAAGAAACCATGAAAAATTATATTTATATAAGTTTGAGGCAAATAAAATTAACAAAGAAATAGTCATGCGCAATTTTTATTTTATATTCAAATATTACGAAAAATTTCCAAAATTGTCAAAAACGAATCCGGAAGACTTTAGGACAATTTTAGGAATAATTCGAGTCAGTTATAAAGATATTTAGGGGTTTCATAAGTTTTGAAGAGATTGAAAAAATTTTGTAACTCTGAAAGATTTCGGAAAATTTATCAAATATTTGAAAATTTCTTCCAAACGAGGAATAGTCCTAAATATTTTTTCAACAGAATCTTCTCCTTGAATTTTGTAAGATTTGGTAGAACGAAAAAAATAAGCGAAATTTTTTAGATATTTTTTTGAGACATTTGAAATTTTCAAACATTCAGGAAAAACAACAATTTAAAAACTTAAAAAGAACAACTTGGGTAAAACTTATTTATATAAATTTGAAGCAAATAAATCTAAATAATTCGATTTTGTATTTAAATTTTTTTTTTTCGTTCAAATGATAATATGTATACAATTTTTATTTTTTCATGACTGAAAATTTGTTTTTATGGAAAATTGGTCTTTTTGGATAAATTCAACTGTTTTTATTGAACAGTCGAATCTTCTTTGGTTGAAAATTGAAATATCAATGACTACATTTGTCGTTCAGAATTAATCTTATTTGAAATTAAAATTTAATGATTTGGTCGAAATTTAAACTTTTTGTTAAAACTTAATTTTCTGGTTGAAAATTCATCATTTGAATTGAAAATTCATATTTTCGGTTGGAAATTCGTTTTTTCTTAGTCAGAAAATTAATTTCTTTCGAATGAAAATTTAAATATTCTCGTTGAATTATTAACCATTTTGATGATTTTTTTGTTTAATAAAAATAAAATTGTTCAAACTCAAAATGTAACTATCCCAATTAAATATTCTATCATTTTAGTAAAAAAATTATCTTTTGTAATTCAGCATCAATTTTTCTAACTACAAATTTAACTGTTCAATTTTTTGTTGTGAATGACCTTTTCTAGTTGAAATTTTTTGTTTTTTTTTGTATAAATAAATCTTTTTGGTTGAAAATTCATCTGTTTGGCTAAAAACTTAGTCAATCTAGTTAAAAGTTTATCATTTTAGATAAACATTCATCACTTTCATTGAAAATGTAATTATTTTTTTGAAAATTAGTTGTTTTTTGTTTAACTCAAAATTATTATTTTTTAACTGAAAATCTAACTATCGCAATTGAATATTCTATCATTTGAGTTAAAAATGTATCTCTTTGTTTAGAAATCACTTTCTTCCAACTAAAAATTTAACTATTCACTTTTTGGTTGATAATTTATCTTTTTTATTTGAAAATTCATGTATTTTGTTGAAAATTCGTTTTTTTTTTGTTGGAAATTAATCCTGTTGGTTACAAAATTCATCTTTATGGTTCAAAATTCAACTATTTCAGTTGAAGATTCATCATTTCGATCGGAAATTCATCATTTTGGTAGAAAACAATTTTTTTTCGAACTGAAAAATTATTATTATTAATCAAAAATTTTCATTTCTATTTAGATAATTCGAAATTAGGAGAGTATTTTGTTAGTTGAGCTGTATTATTTTTTATGAAATCACATGGTGTATTAGTGAGGACACACGTAAAAGGAATCATTTAGTGAGGTGAAACAGATTAGATGTGACAATAATTTTTATTTTTCATTTTTCAAGGAGAAAATTTCTAAACACGTTATTTTGGAGAAATAGACATAGCCTATCTACAAGTTTCACAATATTACCTTCTGATTAAATCAACAAAGTCGTAAATATTACAAGCAATCGCATGTTTTTTAAGATTCTTCTCTTCGTTATATTTTCCATTTTTATCATATTTTTTTAATAATTATATATACTACCCTGAATAAATTATTGAATTTTCACCGAGCAATTAATTTTTTTCCACTTCGGAATCATTACGTATTTTTACTAATCAAATTAGTAATTTTTTACTAACATTTAGTGACTTACTTTTCTATAATTAAATAAGTAAAATTGTTCTAGTAATTAGTTAAATTACACTGATTTTGATTCTAGTAAACACTAAGATAAAAATTATGAATTCATCGACCATTTTTTGATCAATTTAGCATTTTTTGAATAATAAAACAACACACCTCTAAAATAGGTACATGCATATACAAAAGTATAAGTCTTAATATTTTCCAGGGATATTAAATTATTTAAGAAAACTTTTTTATTATTTTTATATTATTCGATATAGCAGGTTTCAAAAATAAAAAAATGTATGAACTTGTCTTAAAAAACAATTTTAATTATTTCAAACACACACGTTTCTATGCTTGTATACCCATGAATATTGAATTGTCATACTGATACAGTTTTGCATTTCATTCTATTGGTTTCTTTATGAATGTCAAATGTTTAATTTGAATTACACACAGTGGGAAAAAACAAGGTTTTTAATTTATTGCATTGTTACTTTTTTTAAACGAATCAAAATGAAGATAAAAAAGTATTTTCTGTTTTTCTCTTCTGCTTCGTATTCCCATAAGAAAAAATACGTTTTTTGTAAGTTTTATTCAGAATCGTCAATATTAGCTGAATCGAGTTGAAACTCAATGTTTCTGTTCACAATTAGCCATAAAATACGAATAAAATATTACTTTTCAAAAATCATCCCCATAAGTCGGTTTTATAGGGTCCCACAAAACCCCATAAGTGGAAAAATGGGTTTCACGAGTTTTGTAGCTAATTATAATTTTTTCGCCTTTTTTATACAAATTGTTTCTAACACGAAAATACTACTTTATACTGCTAATTGGATATTCGCATTAATTGTTTTAACGATTTATTATTATTTTAGCAATGTTCTCTTAGAATCAAGATAGAAAGTCACGTTTTTTTCCAAAATTTTTCACTTTTTGTCCAATTTTCAATTTCAGTGAGGTAATATTTCTTTAATATGAACAAACGTAATTGTCCCTGGTGGAAAAATTCTTACAAAAAAGTACAGAAAACTAAAACTATTTTCACAGGAATCTACAAATAAATACAATAAATTACAACTAAAATTACAGGAAAGTACAACTTTTTTCTATTATTAGAACGAATTTTGTACTTTTATTGTATTTTCTTGTACATTGTTGTATTTGATTGTAGTTTTAATTTTCTATAAGAATCTACAGGAATTTACAGGTTTTGCAGTCAAAAAGTCAAACAAGTTTCTATGTTCAAACTTTGGAGAAAAGGTGAAATATTAAGAGAATGCAATGTTCTCAATATTTGTCATCCTAGGTTGAAAAAGAACATATTTTTGACTGCAAATAAAAATGTTCGCGTATAGAATGAAAGTGCTTACAACATTTCAATTGAAAATTTTTAAATTAAAAGCCGTCAAACTGCAATGATTTTAACTTTTATACATTGAAGTGTTAAAATATTAAAAAATATATAAAAATTCACGCTATCAGTTTTAATTCCATAAATTGAAGAATGAATCAAAAAATTTTCAAAATTATAGTTCAAGCAATTTCAAGTCAAAAACATTAATTTATACATTGAAATTGGTTTCGAAATCTTTGTAAATATTCTCTTAAAAATTTATTTAAAAAATATCATTAAAAAATTTTCCATGAATCTAATGATAATTTTATCATCTTGTAACTCAGATTTTTCCAACAATTTTTTGAAAATCCTGCAAAAGTAAAAAAATCACCATGAAGTCATCCAGCTTCTTTTTTGGTGGAAATCTTATTAAATATTCGTTTTAAATGAATTTTCAAAAAAAATGATTTTCAGTTCTTTTAGTTATTTTGATAAAAAAATTGTATAAATTTAAAGCCTTTTCAAATTATTAAAAGGGTTATAAATTTGGTGTTTGACACCTTCGGAAATCTAGATTTTGTTTTTAATGTTTTGAAATCTTCTCATGTTTCAAATTAATTTGGAATCTTTTCAAAACTTCTAAATATATTTCAAACTTACTCGATTATTTCCCGAATTAATGATTGTTCAGTTGTCATTTATTATTAAAAAAAATTTCTGATCTCAATTATTCTCTTTAAATTAATTTCTCCAAACAAAAAATCATTTAAAATTTTGCGGAGAACTCAATAAAATTTGTTTATTTTCTTTAAACCTTTAAAGATCCTTGAGAAGTTTCCAAAATTTACTTCGAAATCTTCAAAGATTAAGCTTCAACTAAAAACGGTTGCATCTCTAACCAAATAATTGAATTTTCCAGAAGACAGTTTAATGCTTCACAAAAAAAATGAATTTCAAATCTAAAAGGACGAATTTTCTGTTGAAATAGACGAATGTTCAACAAAACAGTTGAATTTCCAGCCAAAAATGATGATTTTTTAACAAAATACTTGAAATTACAACAATGATTTTCCAATCACATAGTCTTACTTTGAAATAAAAAAAAAACTAAAAAAATTTCACCAAAAATAGTACAATTTTCAACACGAAAATAGGAATTTTCGACGAAAAGACGAATACTCAACCAAAAATTAAATATTTGGTATTTCAATAAAAACAAAAACCAAATTTTCAAGAAAATAGTTGAATTTTCTACTAAAGACGATAAATTTCCATTAAAAATGGAATAGTTAAATTTTCAGTTAAATAAATTAATTTCCGTAGAAAAAAAGGATTTTCAACAAAGTAGTTAAACCTTCAACCAATATAAAAAAAAATTTGAAGAAAAGTAGCTTAATTTGCAATCAAGTAGGTTAATTTCAAATTGAGAAGATTTTTAATTTCTACCAGAACAGATAAATTTACTGAAAAAATATGCATTTTCAACCAAAACTGGAATAGTTAAATTTTCAGCAAAAAAAAAGTAATTTTAATGTCTGAAGAAATTTTGTTGACAGAATATTTCAATTTTCAACAAATAAAATGAGTTCTTAACAAAGTAGTTCTACATTCAACCAAGAGGTTGAATTTTATACCAAAAAAGGTGAATTTTATACCAAAAAAGGTGAATTTTCAATGAAAAATTTTAAAGTTGAATTTTCGACTAAAAACGATCAATTTTCAACGTAACATGGAATAGTTGAATTTTCAATTCAAAAAATTAATTTTCATACAAAATAAAGTTTTTTCGACAAAATAGTTCCATTTTCAGCCAATACGATTATTTTTATTGCAGTTTTTTTTAGATTCCAACTAAGAAGTTGAATTTTTATTAAAGAGAATAAATTTTCTAACACAAAAGAGATGAAATTACAACAACCAAAAAACGAATTTTGAATAAAATAGTCGAATTTCGAACCAAAGAGTTGAATTTAAGAAAATCAACAAAATAGTAAAATTTTAAACAAATGGTTTAACCTTTGACCTACAAAGATAAATTCCTAACCAAAACGACGAATTTTTAACAAAGAAAATTAATTTTCTACCAAAAAATTACAAATTTTCAACAAAATAAACCAATTTGCAAACAAATATTTTTATTTTCAACTAAAAATGATTAATTTTCAGTAAAAAAGATTTCAACTAAATAGTTGAATGTCCAAACCGAAATTATTAATTTTCTACTGAAGAGGCCAATTTTCTACTCAAAAAGACAAATTTTCAACAATTAAATTTTTTTCAGCCAAGACAGGAAAAAATTTCAAAAAAATAATTGAACATTCAAGCCAAGGACAGCATTTTCAAACCGAAAATACGAATTTTCAACAGAATAGTTAATTTTTAATCAAAAAAGAAAATTTCCACCAACAGGATTAGTTTTCTACCAATGAAGACCAATTTTTGACTTAAAAAAAAATTAAATTTTAAATGAAAAATATCAATTTTCAGCACAATATTTAAATTTTCAATCAAAGAGATCAACCCTCAAACAAGCAAATTTTCAACAAAGTTGTTCAAGCTTTACCCAAGTGATTGAATTTGAAATTTAAAAAATATCAATTTTCAGCCAGAGATAGTTACGTTTTTAGTTTAAAAATTCTTTTTCAACCAAAAAAAGGCAATTCCAACCAAAAAGATTAATTTTCTACAGAAAAGTTTGAATTCTCAATTAATAATGTAATAGTGGTATTTCAAACAAAAAGTATTACTTTTTAATCAAAATGGTTGAATTTGCAAGCAAATAATAAAAATCTTGACTACAATTACAGTGGTCAGGATGAAGCAAATGTAAGAAAACAAATGAAAATTCAAACGAAATAAATTACTAACTGAAACAACTGCTAGTCCCAAACATCATTTTCAAAATTCTCTAACTTTGCCTCGACCAATTTTTTTATTTGCTCTAACCATTAATCTTCAAATACCATTTCGATTGTAGTTTCGTGATTTTCATCATGATAAAATAATTTTTTAAACAAATTATTATTATTTATAGCTAGCGTCTTCTACATTAATACTAGATAGCTGCAGTTTCTTCTCAAATTTTTAACTTTTTACCCAATTTTATCTTAGTAAAGTAATAAATAATGCAAGTTATATAAGCATAGTTTTTCAAACAATTTATTATTATTTACAACTGTTTTCTTTCAGAATAATGCTAGAAAGTTGCCTTTTTTTAAATCTTCAGTTTTGCTTTGACTTTTTAGTTATGGGCAAAAAATAAGTGAACCTCAACGAGAATAATTTTTTGAATAATATTATATTTTTTAAGTGAATTATTTTTTCTCTTTTCCTCATGTTTAAAAAAATACTTCAAACGAAGAAGCTATCTTACAAAAAAGCGAAAACAAAGAATGGAATAATTAGAAGTAAGATTAGGTCTTTAAGTGATTTCTAAAAATTTTATTTTGAATCACAACAAAATGTTTATTGCAAAGCGTAAGAGAAAATTTGAAGAAGAAGACAGTTATAAACAATCATATTTTGTTGAAATAATTATTTTCGCTCAATTGAATTAATTATTCACTCCCTCTAAGTGAAAAGTAGAGAAATAGTTGAAAATTTCAGAAAAGCCGCAACTTTCTGGCATTATTCAAATTGATGATTATCAACAATAATAATAAATTGTTTGAAAAATTAATTTTGTTAGATCAATTCATTGATTCACCTCACACTAATTGAAAATGTACAAAAAGTACAATTTTTTTCAAAACTGCGACTTTTTAACCCTACTCAGAAAGAGAATTGCTGAAAACAATAATAAATTGTTCATACAATTTATGTGAATATTTATTAATCGAGAAAAAATTTGATTTATTTTTGTGTGGATTCGAATACATTTCCGGGCAATATGCATACAAATGGGAAGAAAAAATAATTCCAATGCATATTTTGACCACTCTATTGTGCATATAGCATATAGTACAATTATTGATGAATTCAGAAATCATTCTCATAACAAAATTAAAAAAAACTGCGTTATTTTCCCCTCTAATTGCTTAAGACAAATGTTATGTACCCGACAATTTATTATTTGTTCATGTTCGTCCCGCAGATACGACAAATTTTTAAAAGTAGATTTAAAAAATATAACTATTGAAAATTTAAGAATATTTGCAGATTTTAAAATCATTGTTTGTCGAAAACATGATCTTACTGGACATGAGTTATCTCCTACGGATCCGTGAGAATCTTAATTGATCGTTTCAAAAATAATTATACTTTTCAGGATTCTTATAAAAAAAAATTGTGGGAAAATTTTTTCTCCAGAAGCTACACAATTCCACTGGCGAGATTTTTTTTAAATGCATAAATTTACGATTTTGAGAAAATGTAACATATAAAATATTTTCATTTTTTTTCTTTCCAAGTTTTTTTTCTAAGGCTACACATTGAGAAAACTCAAATTTATTTATAATTTTGCGCCGAATTTCATTCTGGAAATGAAATTATGCGATCATGTTTCATTTTTCAATAAAAATAGCTTAGAATGCTTCAGAAGAAAAACTCTTTCTTAATTATGATGTGACAAAGGTCCAAAAATATTTTTTTTTTCAGAAAGCCAGGGATCATAGCGTTTTCAGAAATTAAATTCAGAGTAAAAAAAAGGATTTGTTTTCGAGAAAAGGGGTTAAAAAAGTAATTCAGTTTAGTATTACAAATTTTTTATTTTGCACGGGCAGCTCATAAATTCAAGGAAAATGTCCACTAACTAACAGTAGTTGATTAAAAATACAGAAGCATTAGAACCAAAAAATACTTTCATTTGAAATTTCTGAAGATTTATTTTAGCAAATAGGGAGATTTTGATACCTTATCCTTGTTATTTGTTTTCTACTTTATTCTTTCAACACATATCCCTAAATTATCCGAAGTGTTTTTCTAAACAAGCTAGAAACAAATTATTTGAAAACAAGAACAAACGACATTTTTATGAACTATTTACTTTTTTCGAAAACTCTTTTAATGCTAGCTAAAAAAAGATTATAATGTAAAGAAGAATATAAGTTATTGTTGAAAAATTAAAACCTATTATTGACGAAAACAATAAAATCAGGGTCAGAAGGAAAGAGGTGAACGGTAATTGATTATGTAGTAGTGGACGACGAAGAAAGAGAGAAGGTTAAGAAACTAGAGGTGGGGAACTATGTAGATTCGGATCACTTTCCCATAATAGTGACGGTAGAGGGAGAAATGAGTAATAACAAAAAGGCTAAAAAGGAAGCAAAAGTAAAAAGAGCAGGAAGAGGGGATTGGTCAATGGAAATAATGATAGGAGAAATGAAAGGAACATTAGAGTGCACAAGCAAAAAAGAAGTTAGTGAAGGAGGGGAGAGAAGTGGATGGGATGAGGATTGTAAGCAGAAGAAGAAGGAAGTGAGAAGGGCATTAAGAAAATGGAGAAAAGGGACAAGTAGTGGAGAAGAATATAGGAGAAAAAAGAAGGAGTATACTGAGTTGTGTGATAAAAAAAAAAGAGGAGGAAAATAAAAGGTTTGAAGAAGAAGCGGAGAAGGCTAGGACAGAAGAAGAGGTTTGGAAGGTGGTAAATAAAGAGAGAAGAAGAAGAAAAAGATCAAATCAGGATATTGAGATGATAGAATGGAAAAAATATTTTATGGAATTACTAGGAGGGGTAGAGGGGAAAGTTAGGAAAGGAGGAAGAGATGGTAGGGAAACAGATCAGCAGGAGGACATTTCAAGAGAGGAAATAGTCAAGGTATTAGGGATGATGAAAGATGAAAAGGCACCTGGTATAGATGAGATTCCAAATGAAGTATGGAAATACGGGGGAACAGAATTAAAGGAATGGGCATGGATAATGTGCAATAGAGTATGGAGAGGAGAGGGGTGGCCAGAGTTATGGAAAGAAGGAGTAGTGATACCAATAGTGAAGAAAGGCAAAGGGGAGGAGGTTAAAGATTATAGAGGAGTGACACTAATGCCAACACTGTATAAAGTATATGTGACTGTTTTATCGGAGAGGTTAAAAAAAGAAGTTTTGGAGAAAAAGATAGAGCCACCGAATCAGACAGGGTTTAGAAAAGGGATGGGGGTAATGGACAATATATATGTTCTGAACTACTTAGTAAATAAGAGGATTAAAAGGGAGAAAGGGGCAATGATAGCAGTGTTCGTGGACTTGAAGGCGGCGTTTGACTCATTAGACCGAGGCGAGATAGAGAAAGTTATGGTGAAAAGGGGGATAAGAGAGGGATTAATAAAGAGAGTATCGGAAATTTTTAGAGAGACAAAAAGCAAGGTAAAGGTAGGAGAGCAAGTGGGAGATAGTTTCTGGTTGGTGAGAGGGGTAAGGCAAGGATGTCCTCTGAGCCCACTTTTATTTAATATATTAATATCAGACTTGGAAGAAGAAATGAAGAGAAAAGGGTGGGGAGGAGTTAGGATAGGGAACGAAAAGATATATACACTGGCATACGCAGACGATATAGTGTTGATGGCAGAGGATGAAGAAGGGATGGCGGGCTTAATTACCGGATTAGAGAAATACTTAGATGGAAAAAAGTTGAATTTGAATGTAGAAAAGACAAAGATAATGAGGTTTAGAAAAGGAGGGGGAAGAAAGAAAGAATGGACGGGGAGATGGAAGGGGAAAAAATTAGAAGAAGTAAAAGAGTTTAAGTATTTGGGATATACCTTGCAAGCAAATGGAGATCATACAGCTCATATAAGAGAAAGGATAAAAAAAAGCAGCAGGGGTAATGAAACAGATATGGGGAATAGGAAAAAGAAGATTTAAAAAAAATTGGAGAAGGAGAATGTGATTATTTGATACGCTGGTATGGCCTGTATTAGGTTATGGAGCAGAGATATGGGGATGGAAAGAAAGGAAAGAAATTGAAAGTTTACAAGAAAGGTATATAAGGTGGACGTTCGGGGTAGACTGGAGGACACCGGGATATATGGTGAGAGAAGAAGCACAAAGGGATAAATTAAGTACTAGAGCAGGAAACAGGGCACGGAATTTTGAGATGAAGCTGTGGGAGCGAAAGGGAGGGGAGTTAGCGAGAAAGTGTTTAATGGAGGTAGAAGAAAGGAGAGGGAGGGCGATTGAATTAACGAGATGAGAGGAGGAAAGGAGGAAGTTCTTTCAGGCTAGAGATATAGAAGACGGGACTGGAGTCAACTATGAAGAAGTGGAAAAAAGGGAGAGAGAAAGACAATTAATAGAAAGATGGGGGATGATTGAGGAATCAAAATATAATATATGGTATAAGATGATAAAAAAGGAAGGAGTACCAAAGTATTTAGAAAAGGTATGGGGAGAGAAAAGATGGACAAGAATAGCAAGATTTAGATTGGGAAACGAGGAAAGGGCAAGTATGTATTGGGAAAAGAAAGATAACAGGAAGTGCAGAATACGTGAATGGGAAGAGGAAACATGGGAGCATGTATGGGAAGGATGTAGGAGAGGAATGGAAGATAAAAGAAGCTGGCAAGAGAATGTGGTAAGGATTTTAGGGGAGGATGGTTTGGGGGAAGAGTGGATGAAGGAGTTAGAGGATGCTAGGGGAGCAACTGAAAAAGAATGAAAGAATGGATGCAAAAAATGGCAAAATGGAGGTACAAGAGAAGTGAAAGAAAAAGGAAACGGAAGTCGCCCAAAGTAATAAATCATGCTTCATTAATTTAGAAAAAGTTCAATTTTTTAACTAAAATTTTTGAAGATTTCAAACAAAAAATTTGGAAGGTTCTCAAGAATTTTGAAAGGTTTTAAGATAATACAAAGTTTTTCTTAATATTAATAGGAAAATTTGTAAAAAATTAAGAAAAATTCGAATCATTTCCAAACATATTTGAAAGTTTTAAGGAAGCTTCAATAATTATTAAAAATTTGAAAACATGTAAAATGAAGTCAAAACAAAATGTAGATTTTTGAGGATTTTGAAATAATATCCTTAAGCTTCTTAAGGATTTTTGAATGGACTTAAGAAAATACCAAGATTTTTTCAAAACACCTAATTCTTAAGTCATACTAATCAAAAATGTCATGCTGATTCTGTGAAAGGTAAAATAGATAAGGTGTGTAAATAATTATAATCATTTTATTTCAACGCAATAAAATTTGTAAGCACGTTATGCGAGAAAAGGTGACGTAGGCTATTTACAAGTTTCAGAATATTCCAATCTCATTGTTTCAATAAAGATGACAATTTTACGTTTTTGCGTTCTTTTATAAAACTTTTCTATTTGTCACGTCTCCAATTTTTATAATCTTTTTTTGAATAATGTATATAGTTCTAAATTAATTAATATATATTCACAAAAGTATTTTTCGACTATCGATTTAGTAAATATTTTTACTAACTGAATTAGTAATTTTCTACTCATCTTTGGTGGCTTGATTATCTCTAACTGAATCAGAAAATTTTCGGTCGTTATTAGTAGAACATTAATTTAAATTTAGAGAGTATAGGAAATAACTGAATCAACTTGATATTTTCAAGTTCAGTACATTCATAAGAAACTGTAATGGTTAATCAGAAAAGTGTGTCAAAAATATGAATACTGCTGGTAGATTAATAACTTTTCCACCGAATCAACTTTTATAACAATTTTTTAATTCTAACAGGCCAGATTCTTTTTCGGATTTATTGCAATTTCTACCGAAAAAGCCAAATTTTCAACTAAACAAGATGATTTTTCAAGAAAAAATTGAATAGTTAAATTTTCAGTCAAAAAAAATTAATGTTCAACCAGAGATGAATTTTCAATAAAATGATGGAATATTCAATTAGAATAGTTTCATCTTCAATTTAAAAAAGCAATAAATTTCAATACAAAAAAAATTTTCAGAAAAATAATATTAGGGAATTTTTATGAACATTTTAGAAAATTCTTCTTTTTCTCGCATACGTTCAAAATAGTAAAAAATCAGCCAAGCTTTCTTCATTTTTTTATTTCTTACCACTGATTTACAAATAAAGAAAAATGTAATGAACATTTTATTTTTTATCTCAATTTTACTTATGTTCAAAATTTTCGTTCGGGAAAAGCAATAATAAATAAAATTCATAGGAAATAATTGTTTAAACCATTTATCATTGTTTATAATAATGTTCTCTTAAAATAATGCCAGAAAGTTGCAGTTTTTTCTTAAGTGTTTCACTTTTTGTCCACTTTGCCATTATAGGGAGGTGAGTGTTGATATAAGTTAACAAAAATAATTGTTTAAACAATTTATCATTATTTATAATAATATTTCATTCGAATAATGCTAGAAAGTTGCGGGTATTTTTCCAGAAATTTTCTATTTTCTGTCCTTTTTCAATAAAAGTGAAGTAATAATTATTTCAGGTTATCAAAAATATTTTTTTAAACAATCTATTATTATTTTTAATGATATTCTCTTTGAATGAAGTTAGAAAGTTGCCGTTTTTTGTGAAATTTTCAACTTTTTGTTCACAAATAATTATTGTTTACAACTCTCTTTCCTTAGATAATTACTAGGAAGTTAGGGTTTTTTATTCTAAATTTTTAATTTAGCTCTGGCTCTTCAGTCATAAACAAATTATTACTAAGCAATAGAGAGAACCTTTTTTTTAACAACCTCTCTCATCTTTGTAAATACATTTTTCTCACATAAAACAGATATTTGAAATCTTCAAATTTCTTACATGGATCATATTGAGCGTAAATTTTCCTTTATATAGTTACTCAGAGTCGTTTCATTTGAAGAAATATCAAGAATTCTAAAAAAAATCTATTGTTTGTTCCTCACCAAAAAGTTCAAGAAAGCTGAAAATTTCAGAAAAAACCCAAAATTTTCTAGCATTACTGTGTGAGAAGATAGTTAGAAAGAATAATAAGTTGTTTAAACAATTATGTTTGTTAAATTGCATCAATTATGACCTCGCTCTAAGTGAAAAGTTGACAAAAAGTGGAAATTTTCAGAAAAACGGCAACTATCTAGTATACCACAAAATAAGATAGTTATAAAAATAATAATTCGTTTAAACAATAATTTTTGTTAACTTGGATAAATTATT